>SSNS01000025.1:3736830-3858491 GCA_006937985.1 Aphyosemion australe
TTCTGCTTTACTTTAGTGGAGACACGGATAGCTGCACCTGTTGGCCGAGCGGCTTAGTCGAGCTTTTTGCCACAAGCTTTTGGCTACACTTACAACATGTGGAGTGTCAGATGATGAAATGCTGCACTTTTTATTGCAAGACCAAAACAACCTGTTGGGGCATCCAGCAACCGCGTATGACCCTTCAAAATATTACATAATTTACAAAAAATAAAAAAAGAAAGTCCGAAACACCTTTGAATTTAGCTACAAAACCTCCTTATGAATAAATCACCTCAAATAAATGCTAAATAGAACATTTGTGCTGTAATTTGGGGGCATTTAAAATGTTCTCTCAGGATCTATTTTCTTCCTGGTTTTGGGTCCATTTATAAATAATAAAATCTGAAGGGGGGGTAAATGACTTGCTCATTCCTTCTTTCACAGCCTCCGTCGAGAACACAAACCACAATAGATTTGCACAAGTGTGACTCATTCAGGTCAGGACTGAAGCTTGGAGAAAATGGAGACTTTTGGTTTTAGATCTGATGGTCATGCAGAAGTGGGACAGTTGCCATCCAATTTGCAGAACTAACCACGGCGTTTTGGAAAAGCGTACCAGCAAACCAAACTTTCTGTTCCCTGTAGAATACCATGATTTGTATTCCAGCTGCGTAACGAGTCTCCATTTTTCCAAGTGTGGGAGTTTCTGCTCACGTTTCCACATGATAGGGCAAAGTTTTTCTTTCATTCTTCCTTTTTAGTTTTGTCAGACGCTCACATTAACAATCTGCACCTGCAAACTGCAAATATAATTACCTTTTCTTTGCCGTGGATTTTCACATCGGGCTATCACATAGCAGCTTTATAGAAGTAGATTATTCATTCAACATGAGTCCTTTATTCAGGGGATTTATTCACATTTCACACAGACAGCGGAGAAGAAATGGTTGGTAAAGAATCCTTAAAAATGTCATTATGTTGCAAATAAATTAAGAGTTGCTTTAGCAGAATGTGTTGAGAGATTTGAAGGTAGCAACTGTGACAAGAATGAAATCCTCCTGCAGCCCGCTGTAGTTTCTCCTAACCTTTTTGCATTTCTTCATCTCTTTTTGACTTTCCCTTGTATGTTTTTCACTTTTAAAATACAAATGACAATTTCCATCAAACAACTAGCCATTAGTCCTCACACTCTGAGTAAAGCCCTCTCTGTTACCACATTATCTCACCAAGCTGCAGAGGACCTGTCTCTCTAAATGGCTCTGGACAAAGTATACTGCAGACGATAGCAATTTTACACAGCACGACAGATAAATATCGCTGCTTGACTTGTCATGAATTGTCCACAGGCTGTTTGGCCTGACAGCGAAGCATTGTTGCTCCTGACGTCAGGAAAGCTGAACCTTTGAAACTTCAAATGCATCATTCTGGCTTGGAAACATATTCCTGTGCCACGTAGGGTTAGAGGAAATGAAAGACATGGAGGACAAGCAGATCCAGATCCAATATGCACATGGCTGGCAAATATGTGGAGTATTTGGGAGTATTTATCCAAATTTAACTATTTGCAAAAGTTCAAGCTTTGGTTTTTATTTGTTTTTCCTGCATTTCTTTTTCCACACTGGCTTTTGACCCTCTTCCAGACACTTCAATCATCACAAGCTATCCCGCTGAGCAAGCCATGACAATGGGCTGCCTATGGAGCAGGATACAAGCAGAATATCAATGGACTCAGGCTGCCCTCAGTCACACTACTCTTCATCTCTCATTTCCCAAATGTGTGCCTCTGGAAAGAACAGGAAAACTCCAGATTGAGGAAGACATCCAGCAGCAATGCTTTCTTTCTTTTTTTTATTCTCCCTATATACACTTACCTACTATAGAAGACCCACAGAACTTACAGTACACACAAAATACCACAACAGAGAGAAGAAGGGAGATTTTTAAACCCATCCTTCAAACAATGGCTAATTGGATCCTGTGGCTTTCTCTAGATGCTCACTGTAAGCAGCACTATGCTTACACTCCAGGAGACAGTATGACTGTATCCTGCCAGATGAATGCTTGCCAATCTGCAGCAGCTTATACTGCAACACAAATAAAGTCAAATTAAGAAATATGCCACCCCGAGGCAATATATGTCTGCTATGGAAGCTTTTAAAAACTTCCAACTGATCTTATCAGTGTCCCTGAGGATACAGAGGCAGAGAGGGAGTTAGCATTCATGCAATTAAGTTCCAGAATAGATCAATTCCAACAGCTTTAGTACTTATGAACCTGCATAGATGTATAAGCTGCAGCCTGAGGCATCTATATATACCTAAAGCTGTCTGTGCACTCGATTATTTTTAAGGCAGGAGTGAATGCATAAAATGAAAATTTACTTCGATCCAGTGCAGGGACACCTAGCTGGGAAAAAATGACTTTGCAAGGAGGAGAAAGTCAATCTCATCAGTGTTTTACTATTGCTCCTGATTCTCAATCCAAAGATGCATCTTTGGTTTATAGAGTGGACGGAAAATATAATGCCTTGATTCACATTTGACATAATACATCTGGTGCCTATCAGGTGGAGGTCGAGAGGCTTTCCTGCAACGTTTCTAATAAATTGCACAGAGAAAAAATCATAATATTCGTCTCAAAAAGTCGTGCACATTCTGCAAATTATATAAAGCATTCGTGCAGAACGCCTGACGCGTTCGTTTTCTGTGGATAAAGTTGTGCTTCGCTGACACGTCCAGAGATCATTAGAATAAATGCAACTGTTTTTCCCCTGTCTGTCTCAGCTTCTTTAAACTGAAAAAGAAAAGGAAAACACTCAGATGTTCAGAAATGATGCCCTTACCTCAGGGGCGCACCCGTATTCCAAGAGTAGCAAAGGTCATTGCGCAATTTTTTTAGACAGCAAGATGTGGGAGTGACGAGTTAGTCCGCACAATACCTAATCCTGTTCTTAATGTAAATCGGATGTCGTCAACCCTCTAATCTTCCAAGCGAGGGGATGGCAGCTCAGAAACTGGGGCTAGAATTTCTCCACTTCTTTACGCGTGCCGCGCACTTTCCCCTGCGCAGAAGTTTCTCATGTTCGTTTCTACCTGCACGCACATGCAGCGAAGGGGGGAAATCACGTAAGGGGAAAAGGTCCTCAGCGATGTAAGACGTTCACCGTTCCTGATGAGCAAGAGCAATCACCTGCTGTAGAGTCTCATCCAGCAGCGCGACGTGGAGACGGACGGCAAAAAGGAAACGGTTCTCCAGGCGGATAGATCGATTCCTTGTGTCGGTGCTCGTTCTTTCGCTTCATTTCTTACGCTTTGGCGCCACCCTAAGTTGCACTGAAGCTTGTTATCCACAATCAGAGGTTCCGTCCTTCTCCCACTGAACAAAACGTGGCCACGTGTCTAATTTTGGCAACAATTCTAGAAGTGATTTGTAAAACTACATTTTTTTCATCAACTGCTAATTCCTATCAGTGTTTTACTCTGAATGAAAGGAAATAAAGTGGAAATATTTAAGCAGCAGAGCCTGTAAAGTTCTTAGACTATTTGACTTCTGGATAATTGAATAAAAATGTCAAGTTGTTTGGACTCCTGGTCAATTAAAAAACTAGGGGTGGGACTCATTAAAAATTAATCTAATTAATTAGAGGCTTTGTAATTAATTAATCTTAATTAATCGCATTTTAATCGTTCAAGAAAAATTTCCCTGAAAGCAATTTTTTTAAATGAAAAATAATGAGACAGACAATCAAACAATAGTCATTGACATTATTATTGTAAACATGAGCTCTTTTATTTTCTAATAAATGCTTTTAAATCTTATTTCAATTCAAAACAGGAGAAAAAAATATATGTATATCACTGGCAAAAATAGGACAGACCTAAAAGTACAATACTATTTTAAGTACATTTTGATAATGGTATTGTCTTTAAAATAATAATAATAATAATAATAATAATAATAATAATAATAATAATAATAATAATAATGGGTTGATAGAATGTGTGTGCAGTTTGATTTGATTTAGCATCATTAGAGACAGAAATGAAGGCAAAAACACATGAAGAGGGATTTCTGATCACTCATTTGATTGTAGTTTTAGTTGTGTTTGGAGCACATAAAAAAGGTTTACATGGTCTTGTAGCCAAGGTTCTGAGCTTTCTTTAGTGGTGCAGCTTGACTATATTGATATTTAGGGCATGGATTTTGCTGCTAAACTTCAACATCAACTTCACGAAACTTAACCCCCAGAGACCCACGGTTGTAAAATTACAACGTCACATTTAAGGTTACAAAAATAAACCTTTCCCCTTTTTTCTTCTTTTTAAAACCACATTTACATTACTAATGGGTCCTATTGTTCAGTTCTGCAACACTATTGGATGGTAGAAAATTGTAAACAAACGCCATCTTGTCTGCACATCTTTTCCCTCGCATTTTATTTTCTTATTCTTTAGCTTTGTCCGGCGCTTTCAAACTTTTCAAGCGGTTTTTGATTTGGTCGATATTTCGGTGAGTTCCTGCTTGCTGTATCTTTAGATGCACTTGAGTTTATAACTCAGCATTTCTAGCCTTTCAACCATCGAGACGTTCAATAATATTGAGCTCCCGTAGTGTTTCCAGTAAATAAAAATTGTGTCGGCAACAGACCACTTCTGTTTAGCTCCCGCCATGTTTTCCACTTGTCCTGAGCGTCTTCAAAGGCGGAAAGACGTCGCGCTGAAGTTGCACACATGCGTAGTGGGCGTTATTTTACTCCAACAATCTGAATGGGTGCGTACATGGACGTCAATCAGAATGATTAGACAAAACCACCTCTCTCAATCGGAATGAATATTCCAATTGACATGTTTACATGAAGAATTTTTGATCTGATAGGGCATTCATTCCGATTACTTGTGCCCATGTTACCATGCTACTGTTGATATAGGCCTATACCTGCTTTGTGTTTACTAGCCTGGTTTGGAGAGACTAGTTGTTATTTTTTCCAGTTTTTGCTGCAAATCTCAAGTAAAATTATATTCAGTGAAATGGAAGTTCTGGATCTGCATGTGAGACTGTTTCTCATCAACTTGTAAAGTCTTTCTTGAACATTTCCAATGCTGAGCCCATGCAAGCACTGATATGTAAATTACAATGTTCAAATGTTGTGTATGTGATGAAGGAGGGGCTGCCCAGGTCCCATCAGAGTCCAGAGCCCACGTACGCCCCAGCAGCTGATAGCTGGTTGATGATGGTTAAAATAAAAACAAGATAAAGTTACATTATTAGGAGGTGATGAATCAGTTTAATGAAAAGAAGCAGGAATAAATTAAAAAAGTCATTTTCATTATCTACAATCCAGGTTTATTATTGAATAATAAACTGAAGAACACTTGGGTGAATGCACGCTCACTATTCATACTTAAGAAAAGTAATGTCTCTATAGCAGCACAACAAATCCAATTTGTGTTTTCTTTAAGGAGAACAAAGAGTGCGGATGCATACGTTATCACGCTGTGTACAGAAACAGGCACTTCTCTGTTTTATGCATTAGAAAATATCTCTCTATACTTGAAGCGGTGGAGTTTATGTGACGCACACATAAACATAAACCTGTATAAAGATGGTAATTTATGTTTTGAGAGGAGTCTACTTGCTGTTTTAACCTCAAGGGCAAACCATATTTATGGAAACGTCTCATGGAAAAACATTTAACACGTGGGTTCAGGGAGAATATGAAGAAGCCTTCATATGAAAACACTTCTGCAGAGAGGCTTTAGAAAAACGAACTTTGACAGGATAAAGAAAATGTTCTATTAAACCCTGTTGAAGCGATGATGACATGGATTTAGCAAATATTGATGAGCAAATTTAAATATTTGCAGCTGTGACAAGATTTAACAGGCATGAAGCCCATAATCAATGTCCTTTATTGTTGCATACTGCAGATAAAACTTAAAAGTAGGGCTGGGATGATAATCAATAAGTCAGTTAATCGTACAATAGATGAAAATGAACTCGATAATTTTTCCAGCCTCAATATATCGCCATGTGCCAGCGTGTTTATGTTCTCCTCGACTCTCGCCTCCAAAGACGCTGGATGACAAGAGGGTTCAAGTGCAGTTTTGGATGCTGACACTGTTTTGGAGAGACAGGGTCTATTTCATTGTTTTTGGTGGAATATTTTCTAACAGAGAGTGAGAGTCCTTTATTATTTTATTTTTATTGTTTTTTTTGTTGTTTTGTTTTATTATTTATTTATTTAGAAGTTCTGGTTCTGGACGTTCCAATGTTAAATAAAGGATTAACCGTTGCATTTTAAAGGATGTTCTTGCATTATTATGATATATTAACATTACATAAGTGGTTATTTTGGTCTCGATAATGTCGACAATAATATCGTCAATAATTTGTTGGACAATATATCGTCCAGCAAAATTTGTTATCGTCCCAGTCCTGCTTAAGGCGATGGTGGCAGAGGAGTTAAGTGGTCGCCTTGCAATCGGAAGGTCACAGGCTCACATCCCACCCCCGTCAGTGCACCCCAGGGCAGCTGCAGCTACAATGTAGCTCATCATCACCAGCGTGTTAATGGGTGGACAACTGATGTGTTGTGAAGCACCTTGGGGGGGGGTCCTAGAACCCCAAGAAGGCACTATACAAATACAGGCCATGTACCATTTAAAAGTGAAAAGATCAGCTGCTTAAATGACTCAACTTTTTTGTTTTTATTCAAAAAGTAATAAAAATTGGGGGGAAAAAAACAAGATTTTTTGTTGTGAGTCAAAGTTGAAAAATGTTCTTGTTTAAAAAAATTGGACAGTATCACTTAGCCTTGGGGCAGCAGGATGAAAAGTGAGTTTTGCAGTGATCGCAGCATTTCTAGTTGGATTCATGGCTTCTGGTCCGCATGCCAACATGTCCTTGGGTAAGACGCTGAACCCAACAACTGCACCTAATGTATCATTGATGTGAGAGTGAGTTTGATGGAAAACACTGCATCTACAGAATAAAAAGCAGCTTTGGGGCGGATAAATGTGGCTTCCACTGGAAAGTTCAACAGGACTCAAACAAAATCTGTGCAAATCAAATGGATTTTAACATTATTAAATACTTTGTGGTTGCACAGAACCCCGAACACCTAACAGAAAAAAACAGGAAACAGAGTAGCAGTGCCATGAAGGAGAGTAATGAAGTTCATCTGAACAAATGTGCTGTGTGAGGTGTTTCCCATCTGTGAACCCTTGGGTGCCAGGAGATTCTGACGAACAATAGGATGAGCGATAAGGAACTCTTCCCACTGTGAGGCGGCGTGATTAAAACGTCCACTCAAGGACATGTTTGATGTTACACCGCACGGTTCGGCTGGGAATGTTTTCAGAGAGTAAAAGAGACATTTGAATTTGAAACGGCTATTAAGAGCTTTACGTTTTTCTACACAAACTAAACGACTCGGCTCAATACCAGCATCGAACCCAATTAATCACCGAGTGGAAGCTGGAGAAAATTTATTGCGAAACACAAGCCTGTTCTTATGAAAATGGTCCTTGAGGTGTCCTTTATCGATTTACAGGTAAGACGGACTCATTAGCCCATAAACACTAAGCTTAATCATAATAACTCAGTGTGCCCGGTTTAATCAAGACTTTGGCCTTGACTGCAGAGTGACGTTTAATCTAATTAATTTGCGGGAGTATAACGGACCCATTAGCAATCAGATTTAAGCGATAAGGTATTGTTGTTCAAGCACCAAAAAGTTACCAATAGCTCAGGGAGAATTAGCGCTAAACAGCTCAACATGCTTCAGCTGAACAAACCACAAATCTCACAGTAAGCTCCTGATGAATAAAACATATGGATTACATCAAAGAAACGTAGAGGATTTCATTTTTTTTTCTTTTTGACAAGTCACAGTTCTTTTTGTTTTGTTATGTAGATAAAGATGTCAGATATGGGCTTCCTTTACAAATATCTGAAGCCTTGTATGATTCATTATTCTCCTCTGCGGCTATCTGACGTTGAGATTTGCATAAATATTATTAATTTCTCTCTCATTTTTTCAATAATAATAGTTTTCCTAAAAACTGCTTTAACCCTATCTTTATAACATGCCTTTTTCTTTTTCTGTGCTTGGCAAAGTAGAGCATTTATCTGCTGTTTTCTCATTATTTTTTAATACCTCTTTGATGGCTTACAGTTTTATTGGAGTCAAAAAGAGACATTTGAGCTGTTTGTCTTTATTACTACAATAATTATGCAACAAGAGCAGTTCTGCATCTGGGACAAGCAAATGCAAATGTGGAGAATTTCAAAGTGACGAGTGAAAATAGAAATAAAATGATCAATTTCTGATTATTAGACTTTAATGAACCCAGTTGGTGTATTTTCTGAAGAAACAATTTTTTAATTAAGTGTTTAGAAATGTAAGCGGGAGGTCAAAACTTGGACACTGAAAGTGACACACATACTGCAGCCCAGAATAAAAATGTGACACATTTAGTTAATAAGGCCAAATTCAGTGCACATTGAGCCAAGGCCTTGAGAAGAAAAAAACAATCTCTGTATGCTTTGCCGAATGTAATTCTCTGCTGCAGAAAAAGAATTATTCCTCTAATATCTTTACCATTTTTGGTGATTATCCACACATTTTGTAGTGAGGTAATGAACTGCTCACACCGCCCAGATTCTGGGCTGATTTGTATTCATGAGCAAGGATGGCCACAAATGTCTGGAGTTTTCAGCTCAAGGATCAGATCAAACAAAAGCCCAGCCAATGACAGCTGGCAAGCCACCTCGACGTGTTAGAGGCAGGTGGAAGGTAATTTATTGCATATGTAGAGGATGAGTCCAAACTTGCACTATCCAAGACAAACACTGTCCAACATGTCTCAGAGCAGCAGATTTCCTTTAGTAGAGGATGAGATGTAAAAGAACTGATCAGCCCTTTAAGGCTGGAATATACTTGCTTTTTAACCTCGCGTTGGCGCAGGCAGCAGGCTGGTCTTTGTTCACATACTTCAGTGGTTCTCAATTACTTTTGGTGAAGCCCCCCCTAGGGTACATAGATTTTTTCGCGACCCCCCCCCCCCGTGCGAGCGCGGGGGGGGCTACTTTGAATTGGCCCCCAAAACGCATAGAAACGGCCCTGGGTGTGGGACTGAGTTTTGAAGGTGATTTGAATTGTATCAAATAAATAAATATTACATGCTTATAACTTATTGCTTTATAAAATTACAAATGTGTAGTGGGATAAATCTACCTGCATTTTCCTTTTCAAGCACTTTGTTTTATTTTTTTATGCATTAGCTGCATCTCCTCTCAATCCTCCAAAAAAACTGCTGCCTGGCTTCATTTTTCACGATTTAAGTAGATCAAGGAGATCTGTGAAACAGCAGTGTGCGCTGCGCCCGCTGCTGCGCCAGTGAGGTAAAGTCGCAGAAGCTCGGGTGATGGAGCGCAGCAGCGGAGCGCGTCAGACACAAATAAAAGACAGAAAGTTCTTGTGTTTTTAATTCCAGAACTTGACAGGATGTCCAGACAGACCTCTGAATCCCTCTGTCAGCGCTTCTCTTCAGCGCTCCTCACATGACATTTGCGCACAGGCAGGTGACCAGTTCACGCGGAGCAGAATGTGCGTCCGGGCGGCAGCAGGTGGAATGTTAATTAAAGTGAAATCGTTTAATTGTGTTGTTTATATGTTACTGGGAACTCTGGTCAGCTTGTGTGGGATAAATATTAATGAAAAAAGAATGGATATTTAACGGTTTTATTGAATATTTATTATTATTTTAAAAATAAGCTAAAATAGATCATGCTGCCTCTGGCTGCCAACAAATTATTCTTTCTATTTCTCATATAAGAAAGAAAGGAAGTTATGTTCAGAAAAAAAACATTTTATTTAAGTAAAATCAAACAGTGGTGCAGGGCACCTCAGGGACACAAAGATGAGGCATCTTTTAACATGACCGTGTTCAATAGGGCTGTTTATACGTCACTCTACCAAACAAAAAATATAAATGAAACAAAAAGTAATAAAAATCTAAATTTCTCTTCCATGGAACATTTGCACTGCTCCATGAAATAAAATCCATGTTTGGACTTTTTCTGTGTTCACAGATCAGTCTGTGCATGTATTGTGGAATCTGTTTACTCTCCGTTGGGGAAGCTCCGAGCAGGGTGGGGGGAGGGGTTGGGGGGGGTCAGGTGCGGTGCGCCGCGCCCCCCCTGCTCCTCCTCCGCGCCCCCCAAGGGGGGCGCGCCCCACTAATTGAGAACCACTGACATACTTGCTGCTACACGGCACATGCAGTACTGGAGTATGCCACTAGGGGGCGAACTAGAGTTCACAGACCGGATAGAGAGCCAGGTCTGTGGGTACAACCAAAACAAACATGGCGTCAATAGAAGAGATCACTAACTGGTTAATTTCGAGATCACGACTGAAGAAAAGACAGCAACGGTATCGTAGATAGTGTAAAAGACCTCTAAACCAGAGGCGGAGTCGCCATGGTGAGTGTGTCTCACTCGTTTTGTCAACTCCACCTACTGGTCACTCGTATATTGCAGTGTTCGGATGCGTCGAGTAGCGTCACGTTAATTTTGGGGGATGCGCACAAACAACACTTCAGATCAGCCAAGTAAAGCTTGGTTTATGCTTGACGCACGTACAACAGTCGTCTTGGCCTGATTCCGCGCGTCTCATTTCTGCGCGGAATCAGGCCAAGACGACTTTTGCAGCGTTTATACTTCCTGCAGCTTGTCCCCGCTGTGAGCCAATATTGTCCCAGAATGTAGAGGGCTGCATAGGGCTTCACGCCAGGCGCCATGTTTTTCCGCGTAGTTAGAAAATTTCCTAAATGTGTGGTACGAAAACCTTGGGCTGCGCAGAAGGGCATGGTGGCTGAAATGATGTAATTTGGCCACGTGGAGGTGTGCGGACCTCGCGGATGCATCAAACATAAACCAAGCTTTACGCGTGACAGCCATTTTAATTTTATTTATATTATATTTTTTATATTTATATTTTTAATCAAAAATGCAAACAACAAATGAAAAAAAAAATACAAAAGCAAAATCTTCACCCACTCTTCTGCAGCTGCTACTGCACGGTAGAGAAGCAGCAATTTATAAACAAGGTGATTCCTGGGATTATTTATGATTTGTTTACTCATTTCTGCCCTGCGGCAACAATCTAATCCACTAGAAATGTTAAATCTGAGTCGGTCTCATGTAAATACAAAGACAAAATCACTTGGTTGTGCATAATTGACCGTATTGCCACTATCAGATGGGAAATAATCAGTTTTATTTATTTAATTATCTTATGTTAGGTTAAATGGTTTCTATGCACAATTAAAAAAGAAAAAAGGTAAGGTAAAAAGTATTTTCCTGTAATCGAGAACAGAATGAATGAATGAACAGACTGTATTTTCAAAGTAATCAACACGTGTTTATGGTGCCACATTATGCTCCACTTGAATCCACGCTTGAGGCCGTTTGAATGGACTGTCTGGTCATCGTGGGACTGGACTGTGTGTGTTTCAGAGGTGAAAGATGCCTAAACAGCTCTCTTACTTTACTCAACAGGCGGATTTTCCAGCCATGCTTTACCGGATAAAATCCTGATGCAAACCAAACACAGAGGAGGGATTATCCCATCTGGCCTTGAAACTGCTTCGGATCCCAGAGGATAAAGTGAAAAAGAAAGAAAGAAGAGAAGCAACCTTTGATAACTCGTGAAAAATGGAAATGAAACACACCAGTTCCTGTGCTATACCAGCTCTGTTACCAGTAGACTTCTTTGTTTTCTGCTCTGATTGCTGTGCGTGCCGTGGACTACCTGCCTTACAGCATTTTTCTCTAAAAACCCAAATCACCATCTTCTCGACTCCTCGGTTCCATGTTTGAATCCTCGTGAACCATCTAGAGCGGCAAAAACAAAGTTTACTCTTCATCTGAACTGCTTGACTTCTGCAAATGGGTCAGAATATTCAGGTTAGAATATTAAGCAATTTAAATAGACTGGGGCCAAAGCCAACCAGCAGGAGACTATTTTCTGATGTCTTTGCTGCTCTACCTTTGGGCTCTCCAACCAGAATGTCAAATCATGCATGAGCACTGGCAGCAGAGAGGACGGGAATGTTAAAGGCTCTGGTTTCTGAATTTGGGCAAGGTTTTTACCTCAGAGAAATCCCCTGTCATTCTGATTTTGAACAGTCTTTAACCACTTGACTCTGTTTTTAAGTGAATAAACGACGGTAAAATATCATTTAGACCATACAAAGTCAGAAATAATTGTTCTTTTTAAACTTCCCAAGAATTAAGCATCTAACACTCTTCATTCAAATTACCATCCAGGTCTTGTAATTACTCTGCATGCTTGTGTTCTAACGGCGTTCTAAAGTCATTAACCTGCTGATGGAGGTGCCGAAGCTCTTGCATACCCCAGAAAACACTCTGTGTATGCTGTGTGTGTATGCTTGTGAGCCCTATTATCTCCAGAGAGATTTGATTTATGTCCTGCCTCAGTCTGTTGTTTGGCATCCTCTCACTCCCTGCAACCCTCCGTCCCCCAGAGTAGGAGCAAAGCGGGCCTTCCCATCAAAACACATTATTTCCATGCTGTTGATCTGACACAGCTTCGTAGCGCAACTTTTAATTAAAAGTAGATAATACATAGAAAAGACGGTGCAAGGCACTTTGCAGATTTAAGATTTTTCTCTTTTTAATTAGAAAATATCAGCATAATTTATGTGTGTGCATGTGAAGAACAAGTAAATTCATCTTTTTTGGGGTGGCATTTTAATTTTATACTAGACTATTATCATATTTCATCAGGTGCAAGGCCAGTCTGATGAGCATTACCCAAATCAGATTATATCCTGGATTAAAGCTCTCGTTCACTAGTTTTGTCAACACATTTGCTCTGGTCTCTAGTATGAATGAATTCCTTGTGAGTCGTTCTCTGTGGGAAAAAAAGCTCTGGCACCAGGAGGGAGGGAGGCAGGCAGGCAGGCAGGCAGGGGTTTGTGCGTGTGTGTGTGTGCACGGACCAGACCGGGTAAACGCCACACCAGGACATGCCCGTTTTGCCGAATAGCCAGTCCACCCCTGGAAGTTTATTGGAAGAGTGGGCAGAAAACGGCAAGATCTGGAGTCTTACTCATTATTATTCATGATATTCAGACATCTCGCCTCTGATTGGCTAACAGCAACATGACCCTTCCACTGCCTTCGTTCGCTCTATACAGTGGTCCTTCGCTATAATGAGGTTTCGCAGCCTCGCAGTTTTGCATGCTTTTTATTTTACAACACGTTGTGTTCTGTGTCACAATGTACAAAGGTTTAAACTTTGAGAGAGTGTTTAAAAAAGAGAGGAAAGTGTACAAATGTTAATGCTTGCCTGAGAAAAGTGTATTAAGAATGTAGATGAGGGGTTTTGCAGCCTTAAAACATTGTGGCGGTGCGCTGGGATGAGCATGTCTGCAGAGGAGAGCGGCTGTGTCAGCAGGAGTGTGCTGTGCCACAGCTGGAGCGCATTAGTCTACAACGTGACGACGAGAGAGACTGAGGCAGCCTGAAACGCTTGAGTAAGTGCGTGCAAATAAAACTGTTCACCCATGCACGCATGCTGGAAATAAAATAGTTGAGAAATGGACATTCTGATGTGTTTTCGTACGCTACAGACATCTATAATAATTGTAAAAAATTAAGCTGACTACTTTGCGGATTTCGCCTATTGCGGGTTATTTTTAGAACGTAACTCCCGCGATTAACGAGGGACCACTGTAACGTTAACGTTTTATCTCCACAAATAACACAAGCCTGAAGGAGTTCTGCCGTGTTGTGGAGTTGCTAATGCTAACGGTTAGCTTCTACTAACCGAGACGTGCTCTGCTCTCTCCTGGCTGCAAAAATCAACACAGCCTTCCCTGTTGATGGGTCCATGAATGCAAATTTACAGTGTGACGTGGATCTGTGTGACTTTTTCTGACCCGAGCGTTTTCCTGTCTATTTTCTGTTGATGGCTAATGTAGGAAAAAGGGGAAGAAGACAGTTTTCACATTCAGCCTGCATGTGAAACTCAGAGTAAGTCAGGGCGTTTACATTTGCATCTAAAGCCTAATTTTTACTTCTTCGTCTGTGTTGGTACGGAGACACGCAACGCAAGGGCTCTCCAATAGGCTCGCAAGGACAGACAGAGTAGAGCCCACTTTTCTAACTATCCATTGAAGGCGACGGAGACCGAAAGCCTGTGATTGGTCAGTAATCCGCTTCCTTCCTTTGTCAACAGCACCACCATTCCCCCTCAAAAAAATTAAATGAGAGCCAAAGATCTAGCGGCAAACGTAACATGTTTAGGAATGTCTTGCGGAAAAAGCTTTCACTTCCTGCGCACTCTCGCACTCTCACGGAAACCAGGAAAAGGCAAATGTGGTCCGGTCCGCTCCCCACAGATGCTGCTGTTGCTGGTTTTCTGCTTGACAGGTAAGCTAACGTTCTGCATGCTATTTTTATGGCCTCACAATTACACATTACAGCCGGCAGCTACTTGTACACAGGGGCTTGTAGAGTGTTACGCAACGTGGAGAGGGCGGTTCTTCAGAAACATCGCATGCTTAACCTTTAAGCTAGACTACCACGTTTACATGCACTTTAAAAATACGACGTCAGTCAATTTAGGGCAATAGTTCGGTTTTCTTATGCGCATGTACACACTTATTAATCATATTAAGTAGTGAACCTGCTCTTTAATAGAAATGATCACATACCTCCAACAACAATTCATCTCTGCTCTAATGGTGAAAAAGAAAAGGCCAATTTGAATTTTTATAGTAATTTTTTTTGTGCACTAGCATCCAGGTTTAGGGGCCAAAGGAGCACATCCAAATGGTTTCTGCCCCATGTGTTCACAAGGTGCCACATATCAAGCTGAAATGATGTAAAAGCTATAGGGCACGTTGAGAAAGAGAGAGGCACTTGATAGACCTCATCAGTGCTTTGGTCCAGTGATGAGAAGAAATCGCCTCGGTGCTTGTGGGCTTTTAGTCTGAAGTCAATACCTTTTAAAAGGTTTTGACAAGGCGCATGAAGAGACTCAGAGCCTTTCAGCTGCTACATTTAGCTCATGCGACTGTTTCATTACTTATACTATACACAGGTGTCAAGAAATATAACCTGGTGAGTGCACCCGACCATTCAGAAAGACGCATTAGCACTGCCACCCCTAAATAATTAGCTACAAAAGCAAGCAGGGATGCATATAGAAGGTAATTTATATATATATATTTAAAAAAAGCATGAATAAAGGGAATGTAATGTTAAAAATAACATTGTTAAAGTTGCATCTTTGAATTTTTGAAGGGAGATATCAGAGAAAGTTGGCATTAATAAGTTTGTTTCTTCCTTAAGGCTGTAAACAGCACTGAGGTGGTGGTTCTGGTAGAAATGTGGTGGGTCCCCTCCTGCAGGGCTCTCAGCCCCATCCCTCTTATCTGTTCCCAAATGAAACTGTTTACCCATTAATTTTCTCCTCATTTAATTGGCAGATGGAGGAGCCTCCCGCCCTTCCCAGAGCTAGCCTGCAGGTTTATTAGTCCCCTCCACAGTGGGCCCCTTTTCTCCAGCAACTCATTCATTTCACTTTGTTGTCAATTAAAGTAGAAAACCTGATGTGTGTGCCCTTTCCTCCACATTTTACACCCTAACTGATGCTTGGATCTTAAGGTAATTAAAGAGGGCAAAAGAAATCTCTTGAAAGAAAATTTGACGCAGTGTTATAGGTGAGAGAGATGAAGGCCGAGTTCCTTAACGCTAAGACGCTTCCTTTTCACTTTATTCATACCAAGAGCTACATAGTCCATGTTCTTTCTGATAAATAGAATAAATAGTGGGAATTTACGCAACTATAGCAAATTATGACATAAAGTCACCATACATGCTAGTATATTACTACTACTACATAGGCTATACTGCTCCAATGGTGTTTTCAAAACATTTTAATGATTTTAGTAAAAATTCACCTCTGATCTTTTCTTAAAGCTTATTCTAGCTGCATGTTCCCTTATTTAGAGTGTATTCGTTTTATTCATTGTTTTATTCATTTAACAGTAGTTTTTGAAAACACCATGAATGAGTGCGAGGATGAGCAGGCGGGACATTCTGCCCCACATCTCAAGCACACAGATTTATAAAAACTCCAACATGGCAGCACCTGTAAACAGGAGCTGGAGAATTTTTTATCTTTTTTGTTGTCCAAACCAGCCTGGCAAGCCATCCTATAATATATAGTCTGACCACGACCCATAGACAGAGCTCAGTCATGGGGCGGAACCTATGGTTGTCTTTCAAACTGTCTCTGCATGCTAGTGGACAATGAACAACCGCTATGGATGTCAATCAACGAGGCAGTCCACCATACACCGTCGAAGAAGACACAAATACATCCTTTTTCTAAATAAAGGACTTAACGGTTGAATATAGAACACGGACACCCAGGCGAACTCTAGTGTTCAGAGGTGGTATTGCAACAACAGAACTACTTTTCCAGCCCTTGGGAAGTTGGTTCACTGCTGACACGTTAAAGTAGCTCTCCGGAGTATTTCTTCTGTCTGATGGCACCATCTAGTGGCTGACAAGCGTATCACACCAATAGTCAGTGGTAATTTAAGATGGCGAATGCACGTTTCTTGTTTATGAATGTGCTTCTGTAGCCGACAAACAGAGCTAAAACACGTTGTTTTACAAGTATTATTCTCATGTCATGTTGTGTTTTCATATATTTATATTTTAAAGACTTTCTTGTCCGTGAAAAGTTCATCAACTCTGCATCAGCTGAGGTACTTCCTTAAATTTGAAGCACGTAAGCGGTAGTCTAACGCTATTGGTTAGTTCTGGTTGGCGCTCAGTTTCCTATTGCACGGATTTTACAGGGTAGGGGGCGGGCTTAGGAAAAAAAAGTCATATTGCTTACATTATATCACACTACATGATAAGACAATCACTTTTACAGATTTCTGAAAAATCATACATAATTCCTGAAAGGGGAAAACTCCGGATTGCTGCTTTAAGTGAGCAGCCAGCACCATGTCCAGTGACGAACCGTACAGGGTAAGGACTCATTTCTACTAATAAGTTTATTTTACAACAGTATTTAACGTTAGAACAACTTCTGGGCTCAGAATCAGCTGCTTGACTTGTTGAGTCCGCCATTTTAGACAGTCCTCGCCTTGCCGAGCGGTCTTTTTACCGCAACGCTTCCCTCTATTGGCTGGTAGATGTAAACATAAACCCAGTGTCGTGCCCGTCAAAATAAAATTTTGATTATTATTTTTTTTTAATATATATATTTTAAAGGAAAAACTGTACATTCATTCTGCACACATCTAAATAAATATTTAAAAAATATATAGCTTTTTATTAAAGTGTTCCATATTCTACCTTTAAGTACCTCTATCTGCTCTTGACTCAAAGATCAGCGATCCGACGCCATCTCTGTAGTTTTGCTCCGCCCACCAAACTGATAGAGCGCTGTGATTGGCAAGACACAAGACTGGTCAGGCCTGCTGAGGCTCCTATGGAGCGTGGCTAGACCGACATGCAGAGTAAAATCATAACGTCTGCTGTGGTCTGTCTACAGATTTCTAGGCTAGGTCCAAACAGCACCAAGATTGAAAACAGATTTAGCTTGAAGAACTGTGTTTAAAGTTTAAAGTGTTTATAGCCTAGTGAACTAGACCAATTCTTGCTTTGCAGAGTTTGGTCTAGGCACGCTTCATTGGAAACCTCGCAGCCTGTGGCTGTCCAATCACAACTCGCTATAGTTTTGGTTGGGCCAATCACAGCGCTCTATATCATGGGCCAATCACAGAGCGGGAGTAGCCGATGACGTCAGCGCTGCGGCCGCGAACGCCGCGAACCCAAGCAACATGGCGGCAACTCGGAAAACACGTTCGTTTGAAACGGCTTTGTCATCAACATTGGATTATTTAGACTCCAACGTGCGTAAGTCTGTCTGATATACTTAGCGGCTTCTTATTTTTATCAAACAAAGTAGTGCAATGTCCCAGTACACCTGATATTCGCGTGTTTTTCATACAAAAACGACAGAAATCATTGAAGCTAGACGCTATTAAAGCCTCCCGCTTTTCCGTCGCCGTGATTACGTCATGTTGTTCGTCACTCTGATTGGTCCTAGCGCTATCCAATTGCGTGCTGACATTTTGAAAGACAACCGTAGATCCCGCCTCACGACTGAGAGCCGTCAATGGTTCGTGGCCAGACTATATATTCACATATATAGGATGGCTTGCCAGGCTAGTAAAGTGAAGCATTTTAACCTGATTCAACAACTTTTATGTTTTTGAAGTTGCAAAATGGAACTACATGAAAAGCAAAAGCATGATCAGACAAGATCTGGTGAATAAATTATTTTTAAAATGTTCTATCTGACACCTAAAGATTGCAAACCCAAAGCCATGATGTGTTGAAGTGGCTTTTGCTGCCAAAAAATAACTTTCTCACTTTGTTTCTCTTATTTAGTAAAAAGAAAAGAAAAAGTGGTTTGAGATTTTTGTGTGATAACTGCTGATTGTTTCATCCCACACTGGCATTCACCCGACAATACTCTTAGAATTAGGATGAGAGACGTATTCACTGAACATCTCAAAACACTGATTGATATCGCTATAAAATTTCTTGTTTCAGATATCCTAGCACACTGAAAAAACAGGAACCAGTGAAAAGAAACACATTCTGTTTTAAAATATCTGACGTTTATGGATGCAAAGCAAGTAGGTCTCAGCGAGGACAGCAAAGTCACTGGCCGAGTTAATTAAAAACTCTGTCACTTTCATGTTTCCATGTTTAAAATCATCATGAATCAGAATGACAGACTTCCAATATGCAAATGATCCTCTGGAAAAAAAGTTCATTTTCACTTGGTGGGATGAAAAAAAGCAGATCAAAAAGCAGTCAAGGAGGTCATCGTTCATTTCCCATCGAGAGCGGGAATGTCTCTTTGATTCTAGAGAAAAAACATGCATGAATCATGTGGTATCATTAGTTCTGAGTTTCTATAAAGAGACCAGCTCAGAGGAGAGAGTGGGAACAAGCAAGTGTTGCAGAGCCCAGAGGGAGGGTCAAAGTTGTCCATCATTATCATAAAGCAGATTCTGGTGAATTACAGGAATATTTCACTTTATAAACACATTTTAATTCCCAGCTCTGCTTTTCTTTCCCCTGCTGTCTTTGGATTAAAGGTAAACATCCGCTTTCTTTCACCAATTAAAAATGGTCACTGCTGATGGCTGAAGTGAAAGCGAGCTTGGCGCTGTGCATCAGTTGCTCATAGTGCTTGCTTCCTCTTTATTAAGGGGCTAAAAGCTATGTGCCGGTGTGTGTTCCTGTTGTCAACACAGCAGAAAAATGATAAACAACATCGCAGAAGGTCACGTTGGGAAGTATGGGTGCAAAGCGCGAATGGAGGGAGGTGGAGAGATTGAGTGTCTCGTGGAAAAGCCATCAGCTCCCCCCACCGCACCAACCCTCTCCCATTTTCAGCTCAGTGCACTCTTTAGCAGAATTATTGATGGTGCTTGTGAGATACAGAGGACTGGGATGAAGATGTCTCAATCCCTGGGCTGTGGGACGAGAGCTATGGCAAAGGGTAGCTATGGCAGAGAAAAACCCCAACACATGCAGTATTTAGTGCTGCGTTCAATATAAGCGCAAAGGGAATAACAAACAGGAGCAGAGTGGTGTACCTGTCATCTTATGCAGCTTTTATGAATTAGCAAATGTCGGAATAGCATACTCCAAGAATATGAAATAGAGCAAGAAAACATTGTAGCCAAAAAGTTGGAGATGGGTTTGCAAACTGAGTCGTGCACATCGTGTTCCTCTAGGGTTTTACTGGGAAGATTCTAAAAAGATGCAAAATAGAAAAGTGTTGAGAAGTAGATTGAAGATTGAATCAACCAGAACCGTTTAATCTTTCACGAAACCTCATTGTTATTTTGTTATTTACACACATAAAAAAATACACAACAATGAAATAATTGAATCCCTCTTTTGTGAACAAGGTCATTCGGCTCAATCCAGCAGACAGAAACAACGATGTTTGTCTCCCACGTGGTTGGCAGCATGACATCAGCACGAGTGTGAACCCTTGACCCCTGCCAGTTGATGTGGTTATTACCTTATCCTGTGGGCAAAAGCAGACAGAAAGAAAGGAAAACAGTTGTAATCAGAAAATTCAATGTAAGCAAGCTGGCACGTGAAGCTGGCTCACTTACAAACGCTCTTACATAAATGAAATAAAATCAATCTTCAATTTGCATGCAAGAAACACATATTGATAGCTGTACGCGTTTGGGCAAAGGTCATTTGAAAAATCAAATGCAAGATACATAACAGCAACAAGCAATCGAAAAGAATATTTATAAAAGATTTATTTATTTAAATTAAGATTGTGGCTCAATAATATTTCATTATGTTCATTTTAAACCAGTTGTTATTATTTAAAGCTCATAAGACTGACATCCTGTGGTCACATTTGGGTACTGCAGCCATGTATCAAAACAAACAAGTCTGCTCTCGGTGACTTTCTACAATGCTGCTGCTTTTTGCCAGCCAGTGTCGAATTACAAATGCCAGGGAAGCAGAATTTACTGGCACAAATTTGGCAATCACATGGGCTAAAATATGATTGGCTGGAAGTATGGAGGCGGGACAGATAAACAATGACTACATCCCTCTTTGGCCTTTTTAAAAGGAGAAAAACTGACAACCTTCCAGGAGGAAGGAAATCTGTTTGAATTTCTTCCAACATGATTGAGATATTAGACTGTTTTGTGATTATTTTTGATTAATTTAGTAAATTCTTTACTTATTACTTTTTCAAAAATAGTTACCAATCTTTAATAGGAACCTAAAGGTGCTCTCAAAACCAACTCTGGTCTCAGAATGTTAATGTATGAAATTATGTCACAACTTTTTAGGGTAAAGTCATAAAAGTTTAGTCCTGTAAATCAGGATGTATTGTTTCTGTTAAATTAGAGAATTCACCATTAAAAGTGTTGGGAGAAACAGAGGAAATAATTAAAATACAAACAAAACACAAACGGCCCAGGGCCGTAACAGTAGACCCGATGCTCCTCCACATCGAGAGAGCCCAGACACCCTGCAGAGAAATAAGCATGTTAAAATAATCTTATAGGGCAACAATAATTAGAAAAACGTCTAATATGTACAAGACAATGTAGGTACCGATCATAGTGGAACAGTCAGGTGCAAACACAACACAGGGTCAAGTGACTGAAACAAAGTGACTGGAGTGAGCCATCCTAGCATTGTTACATGAGTCCAACTGCAGAGGGAAAGAAACTGTTCTTGTGGCAAGAGGTTCTGGTCCGAATGGATCGGATCCTCCTGCCAGATGGGAGCAAGTCGAAAAGACAGTGTCCAGGATGACACGGGTCAGCTGTGAGCCGACCTGAACGCCCCAATGTCCTGGAGGTGTACAGGTCCTGTATGGAGGGAAGTTTGCAGCCTTCTCAGCAAAGCGCAGCTTCTTCATATCCCTGATGGTGGCTCTAGCATACCACACGGTGACTGAAGAGGTGAGGATGGACTTGATAGTTGTGGTGCAGGACTGCCTCATAGACAGTACTTTGCAGGTTGAATTTCTTCTTCTGCCTCAGGAAGTACATCTTCTGCTGGGACTTTTTATGACCGAGGTGATGGTAGGCTCCCACTTGAGGTTCTGGGTGATGGTGAGCATCCGCAGCCTTCCCAGTCGCAAGTCAAGATGGGTGAGTCCATGAATGTGTTTGTAGACGTAGATCTGTCAGGATTTTCAAATCCTAGCATTTCACCGTCTATTTTCTATCAGAAGCTAATGCATGAAATATGTGTAGAAGTTTATTTTCATGTTCAGCCTGCATGAAATACTCAGAGTGACTGATTATAATCCGAAATAATAATTAAAAAATGTGTTTTCAGTGTTCCACACCTTTAAAGAGACTCAGGACGTGGCAAAAAGAAAACATTTCATGGTTCTTCAAGATGAATTGACTAAAGTCTGAACTATTTGTTGTTTATTTTAACAAGAAGTACATTTTGTGCATTTTTGACGAAAAGAGGACAGTGAGGTTCTAATAACGTCTGCAGCCAGAAGGAGGCAGAAACAAGTGAACAGTTATTGTGACTTAAAGTTGAGAGTTCTTGTTTCCTCAATTTCATCATGCTTACAGTACCTCGTGCCTTCTAACAGATTGCTTTCTTCTTCAAGTTTTTAAGATATCTAGCACATCATTAGGTGAGGCTACTGTTTCTTCCCTGAGTCTATGACTGTTTCATCTGGGTTTTGGCTGCTCTACTTTTACACAACACATCCAAATATGGTTTGGAAACTCCAGAGCTTTTGTGTCATCATCTTTTGATTTTATTTGTCTTCATAAATGAAAAAATGTCGTCTTGGAGAAGTGACTCTCAAATTGTCTGCTACAAAAATCACCTTTATAAAGATCCATCAGAGATGGTTATTCACTATGGAAAGGAAAGAAAATAATGACTCAATCTTTGTAATCTTTAAATAAAACCATTATTTTTGGATGATGTTGGCTGATCCCAAACCTGACTGGATGAAATAAATAAGGAGTTTCAGCGTTTCTAAACACAAAACTTTAATTTCTTGGATTATTTCTGATCTATAAACTTATTTTAAAACTACAAAGTAAATTTTTTTGATGGTGGTTTTTAACTAAAATTGATTTTTTTTTCATTCCTGTCATTGTTTACACTTACAGTGGAAAAGCAGTGCAAGGGTTACACGTGTTACATATTTTCTTGCTCTTTTTACATAATAAATAAAGGCTGTGAACAGTTTAAATCAGCTGATTGTGTTTTAAATGTGCTTATGACGCCCTCTAGAGGTGCAGTAACAGCAAATCTAAAACACTGAAGATCATTCCTAAATATTGGATCACAAAATACACAAAAAGTTTAAAATACTGCAGCTATGAATCAAAAGAAAAACAAGAAATATAAATAAAATGTTAATAGAAATGTTTGATCACTATTTTTCAAAATGAATTGATAACAGAATCATTTCACCTCCTAGTCAGTGAGCTATTGTTGGATTCTGATTAAGTTTCACACATGTGAGTCATCATGATAGTGAGAAATTCTCATGGATTTAAAAATGAAAACTTCCTTTCGTGGCATGATATTACAGTGGTACACTTTGTGAACTCTCAGGCAATGACACGTTTCCTGTTAACATAACAGGAAGTTTAGGGCTGCAGCTGTTTCTTTATAGTCATTGTGACATCATTTACCACCTAATCATAGTCCTATTTTTTCATCCGATACTAAATGGTAAATGGCCTGTATTTGTATAGCACCTTCTTAGGGTTCTACAACCCCCCAAGGCGCTTCACAACACAATCAGCCATTCACACACTGGTGGGGATGAGCTACAAAATAGCTACAGCTGCCATAAGGCGTGCTGACGGAGGTGAGAATGCCGAGCACTGGCGCCACCAGTCCCTCCGACCACCACCAGCAGGTAAGGTGGGTTAAGTGTCTTGCCCAAGGACACAACGACAGCAACAGACTGAGCGAAACGCGAACCTGCGACCTTCCGATTGCAAGGCGGCCACTTAACTCCTCTGCCACCATCGCCCATCTTTTAAGTTTTAAAAAAAATACATTGAAGCCTTTTTAAAACCTGCTCTCTGTTTAATATTCTCATCACTGAGAGAATATTGAGAAATGGTAAAGAAAGAGGAACCGTTATTTCCATAAATAGTCTCTGACTCAGGTCAGCTGTTGTCCCACCCGTGTGTGTCACACACACGCGGCTGAATTTAGTCATGGTCAAGCTAAATATGGATTTTATAAATATACTGTTAGACCAAAATAGTGTGACTGGTGATGACAGAGGATGTAAAAAAATAACCCAAACAGCTGAGCAAATGGCCGCGTAGTGCATGATGTAAAAACAATAGTATTAAACTAGGAATAAATAGAAATATGGATTAAAATAAATCAATTCTAGTCAAATTCTAAATGTTTAATCAGTTTCATGATACAATCTTTGGTAAAACTTTACAATAAGGATTCCTTTATTAACTGTTAGGATCCTGTCATGAAATAGCTCTGACGTGAAAGGCGTGAGAGTGTAGCGTGGTTAGATAACCCAGACGTGGAAGGATCGAGCGTTGGGAGCAGCTAGCACGCAGTTTAATCTAGGAACAACAGCGCCGAACCCGAGAGGCAATGGGAACGCGGCGTTGTTCCGGAAAGTAAGAGAGAAACTTACTTGGAGGTAGCCGGGAAGCCTGGTGAGTCGGGACGCTCCGGTAGAAACAGGAGACGCTCCGGAGGAGAGCCGGGAGGCTAGGATGAAGAGCTGGTTAGCTCGAAACTCTGACATGTGGAAACGATGACTGAGTGGCGTGGTGGCGCGTACTCCCGGCTTTTATGGATGACGTGGATGTGCGGGACATGATGGGAGATGGAGTCAGGGTGTGGATGTGACATTAACATTATTTAGTGCATTATTAAGCATTAATAAACAAAGGATGTTTTTATTAACGTTCGCAAATATTAAAGGAACTAGAGGCAGGAAAAAAAAAACGATGCTCACGAGCGACGCGCCCGGCTCTGCGAGTAACTGCAGCCCAGCATGGGAGCGTGCACAGACGGCTATGTTACACAAACACAAAAATACCATTACCTGACCCTCTTCACACGCTCTCACGCCACACCTCCAATATCTCACGCTGAAAAGGCAACTCCCCGCCGCTCTCACGGACAATATTGCGGCGAAGCAATCCACGCTGCAGCCCTGATCACAGCTAATGCTACTACTGTAGCATGATCACAGCTAATGCTACTGCACGCTAGCTCTCTCTGAGTCATCGGTGAGGTCAGATCATTGTCATCATCTCTAAACACAACCTATAATGTTTCTTACCTGCTCACTAGGAAATGAGCCATGGCAGCATCCTTTTTGAGTCCCAGATATAGTTGAAGCAGCCTCCATTCGTCAATCACGTATCCGATATAGATTCGGGTCCCTGCCTGTCTTTTACCATATTTGGTTTTTGACTCACGAGATGCCGCTGAATAAACTTCCTTTGTGCCACGCTTGGTCGTTTGCTGGTTGCAGTAGAATCCATACCCACAGTTCTTCTTTTG
The DNA here is from genome assembly GCA_006937985.1 of Aphyosemion australe. Lineage (NCBI taxonomy): Eukaryota > Metazoa > Chordata > Actinopteri > Cyprinodontiformes > Nothobranchiidae > Aphyosemion > Aphyosemion australe. The sequence continues at coordinate 3,761,998 of SSNS01000025.1, forward strand.
GAGTTTGGCGGTTGGCAAGCAACTTACGGTGCAATAGCGCCACCTACCGATCTGCAGTGTCGAACACATTTTCTTTCTGTTTTGAAGCTGTCGTGAACGCGCAAGCAGTGTCAATTGACGCCATATCCGTAGGGCAGCGCGGGAAATTCGTGACCGAACTGCAGCGCATTTTGCAGCAAACAGCCTGTTCAAGAAAATGGAACGATACATGGGTGGCCTCATTCTTTTTGGTTTATAACGCTTCATCACCCATTAGCTTTGAAAAAATGAACATACATGTTTAATTTTTTACAGATTTTTTAAAGATCCTGCCTCTAGTTCCTTTAACTTGGGCGACGGTGGCATAGGAGTTAAGTGGTCGCCCCACAATCGGAAGGTCGTGGGTTCGCGTCCCGCTCAGTCTGTCGCTGTCGTTGTGTCCTTGGGCAAGACACTTAACCCGAATTGCCTCTGTTGGTGGTGGTCAGAGGGGCCGATGGCGCAATGATGCAGCCTCGCCTCTGTCAGACTGCCCCAGGGCGGCTGTGGCTACTCAGTAGCTTACCATCATCAGCAGTGTGTGAATGTGTGAGTGCATGCAGCATCTTTGAGTGTCCTAACAAAGCACTATATAAGTTTGATGAATTATTATTATTATTATTATTATTATTAACTATTAAGTGTCCTTAAGGTTAGGACTAAGGGCCGGGGGGTGTCTGTTTGCTTAGTAATACATTTCTTAATATTAACATTAATATTAAGCAGTAGGGATGCACCAATACCGATACTGGTATCGGTATCGGGCCGATACCAATACCAGAAAAAAGTTAACCGATACCAGTTGCCTGAAAGTGGCTTCACTGTGACTTGTCATTTCTCTTGTAGTATTCTATATTGACCAATAGGGGGAGCTGTTTCAAACATTGTGAATGAAAGCAGAAACAGGCTCACACCTGAAAATGCAGAGATGATTATTTTCATCTAAAAGAACCTGCTGCTCATGTTTCCCATAAAAGCTTAGTTCAGAATCCACACTATTGCATGCTGACTATAGTTTTTTTAATTAAATGTGGACACTGTGATAGGTTCATAAATGTTATGTTCATGAAAGCTGGAGACAGTGCCAATTAGTTCATTTTGTTTGTAGAAAACTGTGCAATGATTTCACAGAAAATATTTATTTTTCACAATATGTTAGTTTTGTGATCTCTATTAATATATTTTATTTTTTATCTAACTCAACGTCTTTTCCTGTTGAAAGCAGAGAAGGAAATAAAACCTGTATTCCAATTCTTTGCATTTTTGTGTGTGGTAGAAGTATCGGTAATCGTATCGGCGAGTACTCAGATCCAAGCATCGGTATCATATCGGTTTGGAAAAAAGTGGTATCGCTGCATCCCTATTAAGCAGTTGTTAATACTTTATTTAAAAGTTTATTAATGCACTAAGTAGCATTAATAAAGGGACCCTTATTGTAAATAGTGTCACCCAATCTTTTGAAATGAGAGCAAATTGAATCAATTTGAAAGTAAAAATACCCGCAGCTGGACCACACTTACTGTAAGTTGACTGAATTTGTCGTCTTTTTTTCCAGTCTTTCGCAAAACGTCTCGCCAAAGTATTTTAGAAATGCAGATCGAGCCGCTTCTTTATATTTACCACAGCAGAGCATACTTTAGCACATCAGACAACAGGAAACATCTGACCAGTCCTCACGCCCAGTTAAAACTTCCTGTTTCTGTGCCTCTGTGCAAGCTTGTGGTTTTCACACCAACACACATGCACAGAGGGAGAGAGAGAGAGAGAGAGAGAGAGAGAGAGAGAGAGAGAGAGAGAGAGAGAGAGAGAGAGACTATGTGAAATGGATGTGAAACGGTTTTGTCGGTTGCTTTAAAAAGTGACAGGTTCCAGTCGACAGCAGCAGAGAAACCCAGTAATGGAGCCAGAGGAGATCAGAGAAGGATACCTGGTTAAGAAGGTAAGTCTGTAGAAATACTATCTACTTCCTAATACTGCACTTTACTAATATTCTAGCCAGTTGTACTACTGACAAACTGGGTTTTGTAAAGATATAAAACAAATTTTGACATCAAAAACTTCCCATTTAGACAACATACTAATAAATGTTGTAGATCTGAGGCAGCAAACTCCACTGTGTTTCAGAAAGATGCTGAATATTCAGCCGATGAATGAGAAACACCAATCCAAAAGAGAAAAAAATGCAATGAATCCGCCTAAATGGCAAAGGGTGATACTGTTCAACACCTAACTAACATTTAGTATGAGGAACAGACGCCACACATTTGCAACATGACACGTGAAAACATACTTCTGTTCTAGATTTAAAAAAACAAGTTCTGTTTTAGAGCTGAGTACACGTGAACTGTTGCATTTAAAGTTTATTCTGCAGGAGGACGCTCAGATTGTTGCAAACCCCAAACTACAATAAGTAAAACGACGCTCAGATAACTCATTCATTATAAAAAAATAACAATATGAATAAGTTTGTGCACAAATTAGACTTTTATTTCCATTTTGCATGAATGTTTTTGTATTTTTTTTCTTTACATTGAAGTTTTTACCTAAAATTTTCTCACAGCAACTTCTCACATAGAGGCTGATATTTCCCACATGTGAAAATTCAGCAGTAGCAGCTTTTGTTTAAGCAAGTTCCTCTTTCGTTTACATAGCTGACATCATTTGCATGTTCAATTTACTTTCCCACCTCATTTTTAATCACTGTAGAAACCTAAACATGACGGCTTAGTTTTTTCCCTTGTTGGATGAGAACTGAAACGTTAAAAAGTCTTTTGGCATCTGAAAGAAGCGATAGGCTACATCAATGGTCCTGTGTTATTCTGCCTAAACTGGTTTCCTAAATGTAGCAGAAAATTATTGCAAAAAACAAACACATTGTTAGCTTTTGCAGATTTGTGAACATTTATGGCTAACCTATGATGATGACTGATAACATGATGTCTGCGTCTGTGTTTAACCCACACATAAACTGACAGGAGACTGTGACGAACAGAGGAGATAATCAGATTGACTTGCTGATATTTGTCCTGAAATGTTTTTTGAGGTCCCTTAAAAAAAAGCAACATTGGGGACCCTTAGCACAAAAAAATGTTCTTGATTAAAAGGTGTAATTAAAATTATATAATGTTTCATAAGTCAGATTGTTTTACACAGACTTTAATGTCAGGTTTTATTTAAAAAATCTGCATTGTAAATAAAACAAAAAAACACTGCCTGCACAAAAAAAAAGTGTCATATAATGTCTGAACTCCTGAGGGAGAGAAACAGGTCTTGTAAGGACGATGGATTTGGCTTTTTGTGGTCACTTTCCTGTAAATCTGCTGGTGAAGGTCCTCAGTCATCCAGGTCCTGGTAATCCTGGTAATCCATGGTGATAGATGGTTTGAGAGAGGAGTGAAGGAAGCTAGCTAACAGGAAAAACCTACATTAAATAGAGGAGGAGGGCTCAGGTTTCACCTTCCCAGCACTTATAATGCAGTTTTGAACCTAATTCCCAAACAGTTTCAGTCTAGGTCACACCCTCTTGCATCTAATCAACACAACGACTCCTACAAAATAGAGGCTAACGACTCATCGGAGGAGTAGGGAGGAGGGGTATTCATAGGTAGTTTCAGCTCCTTAAGCAACAATAGACAGCTACAGTTTATAAGCTCGACCCTCCTATATTCCAGTCAGAATTGACAAAGCTTCTCAGATGAGACGTGAAACGTCTTCAAGTAACCAAAGAAGTCCAGTTGGCTTCATTCCAACCCCTTTGGATCCCTGTAAATCACACATTTTGAACGTTCCCGCATAGGCTACATTATTTTAGTGTTGAAAATACACTAAAAGATCATCTCATGGTACTTTTTCCTCAGTGCAAGAAAAAATGTGGCATTTGAAATGTTTCTTTGAATAAAAATCAATGTGTTTAATATTCCACTAAGCTAATAATTTTTAAATCAATCTGTTTCTGTGCTTAGCTGCATGAAACGATGTTTAAGGGGCGTGTACCCTGTGATGACACAATTTGAATATTAGTCTTTACTTCATTAAGGAATCTAATTTTTTTTCCCTGTGAGTGCCGAAAACAAGCTGTACACTTTTACTCACACAGGTGGAGCGTTATAGATTCAGCTATAATGCTAGGAATCTAATATTTTAAATTATTTTGCATTTTGAGGTTTTATTTTAGTGACACAATTCTAAAAATCATTCTTGAACCAACTTGATATTTAATAAATGAATAACAAACCAAGACCCACCCATGTGGGAGGAAGACAACATCCGACCATAATTACCACATTCTTCACAGAAAAATACAAGTCATGCTATTCTAAATGTCACATTTTCTTAACTAAATAAAGTTTTAAATGAAGTGTTGATGGTTAAACTTGAACCTTTTCCCTAAACATAAAGGGAGAAGAGGACACGTCTGAGCCAAACCGCAAATATTTATAATATTTAGGCCAACTTTCTGCAAGGAAGGGATTTGTCAAGCCAGTCATTTCTTCTCCTTGCACAAAATACCAAAACTATAAATTCATTTCTACATTCTTGCAGAGCTGAAAAAAAACCTTTCATTTTCTGGTCGTTTTGTCAGAATAAAGTGAATAAAAAAAGCACAAACTCCACCATGAAAAGATAGTTCAAATTGCATGGGACTGAATTTTCATTTTTAACAATTTATTTTGGGAAAAATGGAGAAGAGGAAAATAACAGTATCAGGAAACACACTTAGTGAACATATATGAAATGCACTGGAACTATTCACCCTCATCGAGCTCTTTGCCTCCTTTTGCTCAAGGCTGCGTGTTGTCTTATTGATCCTCAGGGTACGGTGTTAAACTCCTGGAGGGCAGTGTGGGTGGTGTTGTCAGAAGATGGTTTGGAATTCTATAAAAAGAAAACAGACCATTCGCCGAAGGGAATGATCCCACTGAAGGGAGCCACACTCCTCAGCCCCTGTCAGGACTTCAGTAAGAGAGCGGTAAGAAAATGTCAAGTACATCTTTCAGGAATAATCGAGCGCATGCATCCAGGGACTAGAGCCGTGAAAGTGATCATAACAACAGATGATGTGAGAGTTAAAACTGTGACTTCAATTAGCAGCTGCTTTAAATGCTGGGATGAAAAGTGAGAGCTGAACTGACTGAGAATGCTTCATTTTAGCTGGTCTTCAAGATTACCACAGAGAAGAAGCAAGAACATTTTTTCCAAGCTTCATACGTGGAGGAGAGAGAGTTCTGGGTGAAGGACATCAGGAGGGCCATTACCTGCCTGCAGGGTGGGAAGAGGTTTGCCAGGAAGTCCACAAGGCGCTCCATTCGCCTGCCTGACACGGTCAACCTCGCGTATGTTCTATGAAATCATTTTTGCAATTTGGAAACAATTGACTTGTTTTATTCCGAGAGTTGACCCTTTGCTAAGCAGTAAACCTTGTAGTCAGACTGACATCAGCAGATTCAGCAACTGGCTGAATATGTGAAATGCTAACTGCCACGTGCACGAGGTTAATGATAAAAAATAGAAACACAAGAGGAGGTTAAATTTGCTCGCGCTGTGTTTTCTCAGCAATCTCTACACAGAGATGAAGGATCAGAAAAATGGAGTGAAGGAGCTGAAACTGGAGCAAGATAATCGAGTTTTCAACCACTGCTTCACAGGTAAAGCAGCTTCGCTTTCATAGATAAATAACCGCAAGTGTGAAGGCATTTTTCTTTTTTAACTTTCACATCTTCTCAGCACTTTTCACCACTTCTCCTTTCTTCTGCGCAGGTGCAACGGTGGTGGAGTGGCTGGTTTCGAACGGGCAGGCAAGAAACAGGCCCGAGGCCCTGATGTTAGCAACGGGGCTTCTGAACGAGGGCTTTCTTCAGCCTGCGGGTGACCTGTCAAAGGATGGAGCAGAGGCTGGAGAGCAAACAACCTTCTTAGATCAAACAAAAGCTCTTTACTACTTTGTGAGTTCAGCTCAGCAAACAAATATGTTGTTAAACTCGATCCCAAATCAAAGCCGTGCACAAAAAACACTAGAGAATGCCGTAAATGGACGATGTCGGGTTTTGCATTTGTCTTCTCAGGCAGACAGTGGGTTTTTCTGTGAAGGCTACTCTAGTGACGAAGATGTTCTCCTGAAGGAGGAGTTCAGAGGAAACATCATAAAACAAGGCTGTTTGCTCAAACAGGTGACCCAAAATGCAAATGTTTAACAGAAATGACCAAAAAGAAGAACTTTTGATTGCAATTCTCACAGAAGTGAGTTTATTGTTTGGTTTAAACACTTTTGATGAAATATACACGACATTTTGAAAACTTGCTGCAAAACAGGGGCACAGACGAAAAAACTGGAAAGTACGGAAGTTCATTCTGAGAGACGACCCTGCTTATATCCACTATTCTGATCCCTCTAAGGTAAATGCAAGGATTTGGACTATCATGCAATCAATAAATATGAATGAAAATGAAAATAAACGTCATTTCTTTGCCCTAATATCAGGCCGATGATCCCCTGGGCTCCATCCATCTCCGTGGCGCTGTGGTTACAGCTGTGGAGTACGTGCCTGATGGTGGGTGAAGTTGTTGTAATAAGATCCACATGATGATTCCCCGCTGTGACCCAAAAAAATAGATCTTATGTGTGCTGTCGGTATAGTTTCTCTTCCAGCGAGCCTTTTAACTTGTTTTTTTTTTTTTTTTCCCGGTTTCAGCCAAAAAGTATGACATTGATGGCAACCTCTTTGAGATCATCACAGCAGATGAGACTCACTACTTCCTCCAAGCTGCAACAGCTGAAGAAAGAAAGGAGTGGATCAAAGCAATACAGACTGTGTCAAAAAGTGGGAAATAACAGAAGCTGTTGAGCAGCGGGGGAATTTCTGCCAGCCACAGTTGTAACAAAACTGGATTGCAATCAAACTTTTGCATCTTTTTTTTTTTGCAGTAGAATAACTGGCAACTTTATACACACAAATAATAGTCTGGCTGTGTTTCTGTACTGTGCACAAAAATTAAGAGAATATGGCCTAATTTAGTGAGTTGGGGTTTCATCATGAATAAATACGTTCATGTTCGCCGTAAAGAATGAAACCTATATTTGCTTTTGTTCATAACTATGTAACCCTCAGGCTTCACTTTAGTTTACTACACACTTGAGTCTTTAGAGGACAAAAACATCCACTCGTAAAAGTGGCTATAAAAACTTTATACATTAATATTTGTTTTTGCTTTTTTTTCATAGATCTGTTAAACAACTTCAGCCCTGCTCAAACATATACAAATTTCATTCATTTTGAGAATTTTAACCCTTGAAATGCCAGTTTATTACTATAAGTCACTGCTGTAATTGATGAAAAAAACACTAAAATTGAGTTATTTTCTGAAAAAAAAACTTTTTTGTGCATGGGGCATTTAGTACAAAGCATGAAACATATTTTGGGTGAGTGAAATATATTTTTTTCAATCAGCCTTGGACATGTCAAGAATGGATAAAAATATCACATTATATGCTTCATTAGCTTATGCTTATTAGTTTTTGTGTAGTAACAGATTTAAACCCTCTTGTGCCTCTTCAGGACAATAACGTCCCATTGACTTCAATGCAAACCACAGTTTTTCATCCTGTAACCTCTCTGCAAAAAATAATTATGCATTATGTGATATTAGGGTTTAATTTTTGATAAAAGTAGTCATATTTGTCATTTTTACTGTTCACCACCAAAATCGTCATTTTTCCATTAGTGGCAGCAGCAGAAGATCTAAAGAAAATGTCACATTTTCTCACAGGGGCCCACTAATGGAAAAATGACAGATTTTGGTGGTGAACAGTAAAAATAACAAATTTGACTACTTTTATCAAAAATGAAACCCTAATATCACAGATTGCATAATTATTTTTTGCAGAGGCTACAGGATCAAAAACTGTGGTTTGCATTGAAGTCAATGGGACATTTTTGCCCTCTAAAGTCTCAAGTGTGTAGTGTTTTTTTTTCATAGTGTTCCCTTTATCTATTTTCAAAATTCCAAATGAAATTTCAAAATTAGTCAAGAGAGGTGTTTTGCAACAAAAAAATGGTATCATATGCACAAACGCTGTTAAAATGGCGTCCAGATGAATAGGGAAAAAATGCCCAAATGGACAAAATGTCCCTAATGAAGCCTGAGGGTTAAATGCATTAGCTGGTGTAAAGCAGATGTGTGTTCTTTTTCTTTTCTTTTTTTTTATTTCACACCTAAAAGATGCTTCACCCAAAAACTTTAAAATACGACACGACCGGGCGGGGCGGCTCCTGGGAGGATGCAGAAACGGTGTTTTCACACTCATAATTCACCCACTGTGGTTTTGTGATTTCCTCCTTACTCACTGGCTTTTCAAGATGCTGAGATGGTTTCTGCTATCACACCAACACACTCAGTTCCTGTGTGCAATCTGACAGCGCATCTCATTCTCCCTTTGACGTTTCACAGGCACTTTGTGGCTTACATGCCTTCTGGAAAATGTAAGACAGCTTATCAGCGACTAAAGAGTGACCGGCTTGAGTGACAGCACGGAAAGAGTCCGTCACAGAAGTGACAGGAATGTTGAGAGGAATCGTGTTTTTAGTATTTCCAGAGTTTACTCTTTATATTGTTGACTTGGGCTAAGTAGTGGTGGCGTGTGAGGCAAATATTTTCCTGTGACTCAAACGAATACCTGAAATATAATAAGGTCATAACCAGCATTTCACTTCAGTTAGTTTTGATATGACTCTTTTGTGGGTTACAACTTTAGCCATAATTACTCATATTTGTGTTGCTCCAGTGACTCATTTTTGATCATTCAAACTCATGCGTTAACTTGAAAACTCTTTATTTTCCCCTGACAGAACTGTTTCATTTTCTCCCCAGATGTCTGATGACTAATATTAGGGTAATAAGCACACCAAGGCCAGGAAATCATTGCACTAAATAACTGATGCTTCAAATTAACCTTTTTGCACTCTTTTACTTTACAGATTATTATTTTAATCAACCTCTTGAATGGAGATAATTTAAGCAAATATTAAAAATTACTTCTTCATGCATTAAGTGCACTTTTCAAACACCTGAGGGCGCCATATATCAACTAATTACTGTTCCTTTGAGCCAAAGCAGAGCAAACTGCACAGTGGGATCCTGTTTTAGGACTGTAAAGACTCATATGTGCAGGTAAATTCATGTCGGGGGGTTAAATTTAATTTTTTTAAATCAGATTTTCTTTGTTAGAAGAGAAAAAGTCATAAAACAGATAAAAAGTTTTCTTTTAAACTAAGGTTGTTGCCTCTAAACTGTGTAATTAATGATTAATTTGTTTAAATTAACTAAATGATGTCATCCCCTACTGATAATATCTGAGTGGTTTAGGACGACTTCCGTCTTTTAAAGCTGCCATTAGTGCGCCCGTAGCTCCACAGATGAGTGACTCATTGTTAGAATCCTGTAATTGAAAACTAATTAGAAGTTACCCCGTTTGGCACCAAAACAGCATTTAAAGTGTATCGTGTTCACATTAAGCTAAAGGACAAACAAGAAAACATCAGGCAGCTTTTATTGAAATTATATTTAGGTTGTTCTTCCATTTTCAACTCTCTTATTTTCCCAACAGCTACTCAAAATGCTGAAAGACAAGACAGGCATGTAGCGGATCTGGATCCTGCTGTTATTTTTCCGCTTGTCTTCAGACAAGATGAAATAGTTTGAAGATCTTTGTAACTAAAGTTTATCTTCAGTGGAGAGGCAGGGACAGCTTCTGCATGTTCAAACTTTTCTCTTATGAGTAGCATCGCAATGATTAAGTGTTTTCTTTGTTCTCGCCTAACTGGGGAAGACGTGACATATTAATTCTGTTCTATAAGTAAGTAAAGCTTGTTTAAATAGCACTTATCACAGAAAGAAAAATCACAAAGTGCTTCATGAAGATCAACAAAACAAATCACACAGACATAAAATCATAAAATGATTATTAAGACAAAACAACAGCATATTGCAAAACAAATGGGAGATAATTAAAATAAGAAAAGGTCATGATACAGATGAAGAAAACACAAAAAATAAGTAAAAGCAGCTTTAAAGTGACAATGCGTAGTTTTTACCATTAATCTCTGGAAATATCCATCAAAATGTGGTTGAAAACAAATAAAATGGTGTCCAGTCGTTGAAAAATACTGGTGATTTCGTAACATATAATCATAAAAATTGGGTCTAAAATACATAGGGCGTGGGTCTATAGTCTCTGTGGGACACCATATTGGACACCATGTTTCCTTCTATGTGGGTGTTTCTCAATGTCAAGGAATCTCGCCTTGATGCTTTGGTCCCACCCCGGTTGCCTAGGAGATACGTCATTAGGAACCGCCATGGTGCGTTTCAATTGGTTCTAATGTTCATGTGCTTCCAAGGCATCTGTCCTCCGTTTGTTAGCCGTTTAGCTAATTGAGCAAGGATACACGAGAGGTGCCTTGTTGACTTCTCTTGGTGAAAAATTTCCCAGAATGCAGCGCGGTATTTTCACAGATCTGATCAGGAGCCGGCAACAGCTACTTCAGGGGCAAATTTCCACTTTAAATGTAAGTCAACTAATTGTAGCTATCAGGCTTATATCTAAAATGTTTTTTTTTAGATCCAAAGCAGTTATCTATGGTTGGTTAGTTGCTTAGTAGTTGCAGCTTCGGTGGCTAGCAGGTACTAACATGTTTGTCATATTTGGCTGTTTTAACCGTTTTCTTTGACCAAGGAAGGACAGTGTCCTCGTAAGCAAGATATCATGACATTGAGAAACACCCTGTGAGTCGGCTCAGGGTCCTGCACCTGCCGATGACATCACACTAGATGACTGGCTGGACGTACGACTTACAGAAGTTTCGTTACCACGTTTAAAAACAGGTGGTAAGAAACATGAATTTAATAACAAAACTGCTAAACTCTTTCCAAAACCATATGTGAAAAAACAGAATCGAAAAAGAGATGCACTATATTTTGGCCAAGTGGTATTGCCGTATTTTGACATCATCGGCAGGCGCACCCCGAGCTGATCCGGAACCTACACCCCTAGAAAACTAGCATCAGCATTGCATGCTCTCGATGGAATTAACTGAAGGACTATCAAAGTCTGAGGAGTCACTCCAAGGCTGCATGCTTTCTGCTGAACAGGTAACAACATTGGTAATGTTTTTTTTTTTTAAACTAGCAACAGGCAAGGTGACATGGTGTAAAACGACCCTGAAATGTATGTACTTCTGCCCCCTATCGCCAGGAAACTACACACTGTCACTTTAAAAAAAGTGTCTGTAATATTATTATTATTATTTTTGCTCTTTGTGGATTATAATTCATAGAAACTTCACCATTTAGTAAAAAAAAACCTTACACTCTATCACATTACATGCTTTAACATACGCTTCACTTCAGCCGAAGGTTTTTCTTATTTTAATTAAATTGACTTTATATCACACGCTGCATTTTAATTGAACATAATTCAACGTGCAAATTCATGTGACTGATTGATCAAAACAATCCACACCTGCAAATCGTTTGGTAAATGTAGAGTAATAAATTGCTCCATGTGGGTGTTGAGTGCAGTGGAGGATGAGTCATTAAAAAACTGGAAATAATCTGATAATCACTTGCTTTGAACATAAAAATGAAACACCTGTCAGTTAAATGTAAACATCTAAGGAAGATTCTGCTGTGCTTGTTTGTGTCTCTCTCAGCTACAATCATACTTAAACATGTGTACAGTATTCTCTATTACGACCATGATTAAAGCCCAACACTAAAAAAGAAATGACAGAATTACTCACCAGGACCCAACTCCCATCCTCCCATGAACGAAATGCTATCAAGTCAAAATAAATTAACTGGTGATGTAAGAAGTATGACAGCATTGTCTAAGCATCAACATGCTCAGATCTCCCACAATGCACTTTGCAAAACTCTCTATGTTATGGTAAATGAGTTTAAAAAAAGGTAATCATACCGCTCTATTTATTTGAACTTTTCAACCACGTTAGCTCAAGCAAATCTGCACAATTTGAAGAAAAATGAACTAATTGAAAGTCAGATAATACATAAAAGACCAATGGGTGAACATTGAAATGGTTGTAGGGTGAGAATTGATGTTAACTAAGCCTTTAATTTCATTTAATTTCACATTTACATAGGTTGGCCTGATTGAGACTTATAGTCAAATTTTCAAAAGACATAGTCATAAAAATGATGACATATTACAACAAAGTAATAAAAAGTGTGTGAAATGTCCATTGAATTACCAAGAGTCTTTAAAGGCTGTCTAAGATGTCCAACGTTCCAGGTCCAGCATGATAGGGCAACTTATGAAAAGATCTTTGTTCTAGTTCTCATCAAATGGCTGGATAGTAAGTTGTCATAACGTCCTGAGAGATCACATTATGATTGCAATTGTTCATGGAAGGTGAAGGTGGTCAGGTGTGATTGTAGCAATTCCAGTACTGATTAGTTTATTAAATTGCCCCAATGAAAATGGCTCCAAGTGGATCACAATGACCATTTGATCAGAAAATACAGATTGCAGTGGTGCACGAGGGGTTTACATCCTGTTATGAATCTTATAGCCCTCCAGTAGACAGGATCCAACAGTTTCAGACGACTAGCAGAAGCATTTATGTATAAAGTATCATCATAATCAAGAAAAAACGCATTTTCTGGCTTTAAAGAGGACCTAGAATGTAAACCAACATTTTCCTTTTAGTTGTTGACAGCTCGAGTGGTCAAAAGTAGCATGCCAAAAAGTAAAAGCCGTGTGTGACCTACTTTTTATGTAAATTAGAAAGTTGAAAAAGGTGAGAGAAAAACTTCTGTTCTGAGAAAGTCTTCCTTAACACGTCATAAGGAGGAGCCCTTCCTGCTCAAACCTGCATGTCTCCAGTGTCTGAGGCCTTCTGGGGAAACCAACCAATCAGCAAGCAGCTCATTATCATATTCATGTCCTGGCTGTGTGGGAGGGGCTAAAAAGCTCTTTTCACAGCAAGACTGGTTTAGGGGTTTTAGAATGGCCTGTATCAGGGCTCCTGGGACAGATGAAAGTCAAAAGAACATTTCTTATGCTTTTTAGAGGCTCAAAGCTGTTTTAGATTGTTGATTAACTGCATTCTAGGACCACTTTAAAAGAAAAACAAGACCTGTTCCTAAAAGGAAAACCAAGCCTTTGTTTAAAGCAGCATTCCGCAACTTTGCAGTTATATGGTCTCTGTCGCCCTCTAGAGGCTTGCTGCGTAACGTCACTGTCGTAACATTAAATCTCTCTCTCGGGCAAAAGTGGCATGTTTACATTCCTAATGTCAGGCAAAACAACGAAAACAAACTTTTCCACCTTCACACATTGAATAAATAGTTTTATCAGGACTGTATAACAACTTTATGCCCGACCAAACACAATAACCCTGGTGAAATCATTTATTACTTACCTAGCCATTAGCAGCACGGCTAGGTCAGAGTCCGTAGTTCATGCTGTTCTTTCTAAAAGAGCTCTCCAGCGAGGAAAAGACGGCCCAATAATAACTCCCGTCTTTACTCTTGTTCTATCACATTCTTCTTTTCTTTTCCTAGATTCCTCTGATAAGGGATTTCTAGCTTTCTTTGGTGAATCTGCCGCTGCTACAGTGAGTCCACGTTATACAATTATGGCAAGCCAAAGGGATAAAAAAAATGCGCGTTCTAAACTCGCATTATGTTCGTCAAAACGCGTGTTCAAGACGCGCGTTTTGCCGGACATAATGCTCGCTTTTAGAACACGCGAGTTTTTTCCCCCTTTGGCGTCAAAACGCGCATTCAAGACGCGCATTTTGGCGGACATAACACCATTTACAACGCGCGCTTTTTTATCCCTTTGGCTTGTCATATTCTGCCGTAAAACGACACCCAGTCAGTACTTCCGTCGCTACCCGATGCACAAAAACTGTCTAGCACAGTAAACAGACGTGGGACCCCCCAACACTATCACAGGTATGAAAATGAACATAATAGATGATAGTATGACACAAAAACTTTACAAAAAGGCATAATTTTAAGGTGTAAAACTTGCGGAATGTTGCTTTAAGTTTCTTAATAGACAAAAAGATCTCTTTAAACAGCTCATTTTCAAGCTCAAAGAAGCCACAAAAGGTTTGACAAAGCATTGATAAAAGGTTAAATGAACACATGGAAATAATAGAATGAGCAGTAAGCAAATCAACTAGTAAAATAAAAAAATCATTATGTTAAAAATTGGAGTTTTAAAAGCTATAGTTAAAGCTGCTATCGCAAATTTGGAAAACAAATTAGCCTAAAACATTTTTTTCATGCCTCTTAACAATATTCGAATATAGTAGAGCTATAAATATATTGTGGAGATTTAAAAAAACTAAAACAATTAATAAAGTGGTTCTCTCGCATTTGTCTAAAAACCTCAACCAATAACCCGTTTCAGACCGAAAGCGACTACTGGACCATCCGGTTGTTGGTCTCGCCACAGTTCCGCACTTCCCTGGATCCTCCACTCATCACACACTCACGTATTTAGCAACAGAACACCACTGGTGTGAGAGGTTCTCTGCTCAATAATATCAGAGAAGGAGAAACAGCCGGCTGCTACCACTTCAACTTTAGGACAAACTACCAGAGTCCCACAAAGAAAAACATCATTTGAAGTCACGGACAACAAAAGACTTTTAGACCTAGAAAACGGTGACTGGTGTTTAGCACTATTTCGTTTCCTCTGGCAATGTGGGTTTTTGTCTCAAGGAAGTTACCCGAGGGGAGGGGTGAGTGTTCTGTGACCATGGTTGTGTTCAAAACCTAGCTTGTTCTGTAGATTTGCTATAACAGCTTTAAATAGAAAAATACACTTTTTTCATTTTTGTTTTGTTTTGTTTTGCTACATTGAAATTCATGACAATCATAGGATTTTTTCCCATTATATCAGCATAACCAGTGTCCATTTCTGGGATTTCTTCTTTTTCTGTTGTCACTCAAGTAGCAAGATAAAAAAAAATAGCAAAAAAAACCATCAAATCTATGCCTGGCGTTTAAAACAAATGTAAATATCCCTGTCACCTCCTTTCCTCCAGTAGCTCGAGTAATATGTTTGTCTTTTTTTATTATTATTTCTGTGACTTTTGTCCCTCTCCACATGCCATTAATAATCCATCTACTATATCACCGCAGTACCGACGAGCTTCAGATCCAGGCAATTATTGAAAGGCTTGATTGACAAAGACTTAAATCTCACTGGTTGTTGTAGGTGCTGAGTTTGTTATTGATGGTGTTGGTGGGGTGCTGTTGTGTGATGAGAACGTTTGCTTTTGTTTATCTGTCCTCCCTCTCTCTGATGCTTCAGAGTTGCTTCATTCTGGGCCTTGACAGGCTGTCATCAGTAGTTTAGAGCCATATTAACTACTGGTGACAGTATTGAATGGATGGATCCTGTGAGAGTTTGTGCCTGGTGGGGATGAAGTTCCAAACATCGATCTGTCCGATGTGATGGAGAGTTTAAAATGGCATTTTAATCAGCATGTCCACAGCGTTAATACAAAAAACTGCCTTTTTTCTTTTTTTACAATATAAAAATAAATAGTAATTAACAGTTTGTTCCAGTTCAACACTAAACCTGCTACAGCATAATGCCTAAAATATGGATTCATTCTAAATTTCCATGCCTGAATTACAGATAAGGACAAGAAAAGTTTGATAATGATATTTTAAGTGCTACTTTGCTGTTTGCACCAGGGGGAACTAAGTATTGTACACTATAATCTCTCAAGCAGATGCTTGTGGGAAAGAAAAATGAGAAGTGGAGTTGAGAGCATCAATGTGCCTCATAAAGCAGGCTGAAAAAACAAGAACTCTAAAGCCTACTATACATTAAAAGCCTAGGATTCTTCAAAGGAATCATGCATATTACTCACTGGCTTTCATGTCAGAGTTCTGACACGAAAGTCAAGGAAAAAATCAATCTATAGATATGTTGGTTTAATTGAGAAACTTCTGTTTATTGCACTCTCTTGTGATAATTCATATTCTTGAGTCTCAACTATTGATGAAACTCAAAAAGTCGACCATAGCT
Source organism: Aphyosemion australe (assembly GCA_006937985.1). NCBI lineage: Eukaryota > Metazoa > Chordata > Actinopteri > Cyprinodontiformes > Nothobranchiidae > Aphyosemion > Aphyosemion australe. The sequence goes on from SSNS01000025.1 coordinate 3,778,088, forward strand.
GTATTTGTGTTTGATGAGGTTGATTGGCCATGGCAGCCGTATTGAATGGATTTGACTCTGAAAGCCATTCAGTTATACGTAGATGTCTGTATAATGATAAAGAAAAGCTTTAGAATCCATCCAATGGTTTATGAGAGTTTTTGCTAATAGAATAGGAGCAATAAGTAAGAATTCTACAGTGTAATAATCATATAACAGTCTAATGTCTCAGTCATGTTGGAAAGAAGGTTATACTGAAACAGATTTCAATTGGGGGGTTGTCAGTTTTTCTCCTTTCAAATAAAAAAAAGAGGGCTGTAGTTACTGTTTACAATCAGTGAGTTTGTGAGGTTGCCGTGTCTCGGGCGAGCTAACGCTGCAGGTCTGGCATTTGTAATTTGACACCGACAGGCAAAAATTTCCAGTTGTTTAAAGAACTGAAGTCAGTAAATAGGAGCGACCCAGAAGTTATTTCTTGTAACCCTAAGGGCCGGAATACTTGCTTTTTAACCCTGCTTTGGCGCAGGCAGCAGGCTGTGTCTTTGTTCACATACTTGCAGCTGCACAGCACTGCACTGCATGTAGTACTGGAGTGTTCCACTAGGGGCACATTAGCGTACTCAGACCGAATAGAGAGCTGGGTCTGTGTGTACAACCAAAACAAACATGGCATCAAAAGAAGAGATAGGTAATTGGTTAAATTTTAGATTACAGCAGAAAAAAGACAGCAGCGGTATTGTAGATGGTGTGAAAGATCTCTAACCAGAGACGGAGTCACTATGGTGAGTGTGTCTTGCTTGTTTTGTCAACTCCACCTACTGGTTACTTGTATATTGCAGCATTCCGACACGTCACGTTAATTTGTAAATGACACTCACAATGAGAAAGTGATTTTTTTCTCTGCAGTTACCAAATTTGACCACAGGTTGTCATTCTTACTTTATTCTTACATATTACACCTTTAAAGAGGTCCTCCACTGAGAAACCATTTTTTACTTATTTTGAAAATGATCAGTCACTTTGAGTTTTTCAGGCTGAACATGAAAATTGTGTCCTATGCCTATTTCCTTCATTAGCTTCTGATAGAAAATAGACGATGAAACTCTAGGATTAGAAAATCCTGACAGATCTACGTCACACGGTCACTTAACATTCATGGACTCACCCATCTTGACTTGTGACAGGGAAGTCTGTTGTTGATGTAGCATCCAGGAAACAGCAGAGAAAGTCTTGACTAGTAGAAGCTAACCATTAGCATTAACAACTCAAAATCGCGGCAGAACTCCTCCAGGCTTGTGTTATTTGTGGAGATAAAACATCAAAGTTGCAGAGCAAACAGCTGTCAGTGGTAGAGTCGTGTTGCTGTTCGCCAATCAGAGGCGAGATGTCCAAATACCAGGAAATAAGACTCCAAATCCTGTCGTCTGAAGCTACTTTCTCCTTGTCATGGTTCTGGCTCCCTGACCTCCATTTCAGGCTTAATCACCCCAGTCATTCCCCACCTCAGGACTCCACTATCCATCATGCTCCACACCAGACTTCCTGCCCATGTCATCATCGTGGGAGCATTTCAGGAAGTTGGGACTCTTGCTCGGTGCTCAGTCATTGTTTCCTCGTGACCGTGCCGAGAGTTTTGAGCATCCAGCTCTTCAGTCAGAAAGACATTGAGCCATCAAGCTCTTCAATTATTGAGCCATCCGGCTCTTCAGTCGTATAGACATTCAACTACAAGTAAGTGGCTTCTCTTTATTCTGGAACCACAGCAGGCGCTCATTTCCCTTCGAGCTGTGTGCCACTGTTCAAACCCAGTGTCAGTCCATTCCGCGCTTGGGTCATACAACACGCCACATTTAAACTCACGCTCCTGTCTGTCCAGTTAGTTCCAGCCAGACTGTGACAGTAATCGTGACACTCCTCTGGCTGAATTCTCAGTGCTTAAACAGGTGAGTGAAGAACCTTTTTAATAACAGGTTTTGTGGAGATCATTTATTGCTCAGAGTTGTGTTGTGGATGAGTCCCAGCAAGAATCAAAGCCAGTTTGAGCTAAATATCTATTAAATTTGGGGTTTATTACCTAAAAATTAATTTAAAAAAAGCAGATATTGCAAAAATAATAAAACATCAAAAAATGAAACTGGCTTTAAAATATTATATTAATAAATGTTATTATATTAACGGGATTATTACCATGGAAAGAAGCGTTTTCTCTATGTTTGCATTCATAATTTCATAGATTGCACAACGCCATCACGTCATTGTGGTTTGTAAAGGACAAAAGACAAATGGACATGTTTTATTTTAAACTCTTCAAGGAAGAATATTGAATAAATTGTTCTCAAGAGGGCACACTGAAAGCCTAAAATCAGAATCATTACTCGTGCCCAGCCAACGATTTCCTGTCACAGAATGTGTAAATCCGTAGGCGCAGCGAGGGTAGAGAAACACACCGAGACCTTACATTAAACTGGAAAAGCGGGCTTGTCATCTAATAGTCTTTTAACTGGTAAACTTGCTCCTGGCAAGACTTGGCCACTGATGTAAAGAGCAGAGCTCTTCTTCTGTTGCTTTATTGAGAAAAGGAAAGAGATTAGTTTGGCTTTGTCTGCTTTTTTCTGCTTCGAGCTCAAGTGTTGACCTTCAAATTTCAAGCATTCATTTGTCATTTCATCTTAATTTATAAAGACAATTAAACAAATCAGTTTCCTTTGTCAGAAAGGGCAAAATCTAGGGTTTTATCATGCATGTTTATAGATTAATTGAGCTTGAAGCAACAAAATAAGCAGGATTCAGTTGAGACACATTAAAGATACTGAGTAGAGTAACTGTCTGCACTACACTAAGCACTCTTTTATAAATAATAAATGTTCTCCTGCAGAAAATTAATGTTTCTGTGCAATTTGTGGTAAAAATGGCAGCAGGGCTTCAAAAGGTGAAACATGCTGATACGTGTTAATAAGCCTCGTTTGACAAATGAGTTCTTCCTTTTCATTTCTGTTGAAAACGCATTAGAAATAACACCTGCTTCCCCTTGAGCATACGAATGGCATTGTTGCTGTAAATGTGTTTTTTTGTTTCATTCTGGAAAAGAACAATAAAATCTCTTTGTGCTGCACAAAGTCTGTTTCCTGCAAAGAATTATAACTTGTTCTGATGACCGGGGTGAAATCTAGAAATTATTTATTGCTACGCATTTTATTCTCAAGGAGGAATAGCAAACAAACAAAAAGCAATAAAGAAGCATAATGTTGCTTTAAGCAGCTGGCTTAGAAATCACAGAAAACAGAGGTCTGATATTAGCTGGATGGACGCCGGGTGGGTGGGAGAGCAACAGCGGGTGGAGGCGCAAGAGATTTCTGGAGCTGACTGCACAGGATGGGAGGATTTAGGCTATTTTGTGACACAATATCTTATTTGACATTCAGCCCACATCTGAGGCCAACTCAGATATACGAGTTCAAACTTTAAGGCTGATTTTATGGCTCATTCTCAATCTATAAACCAGGCTGGGTATGGTTTAACAAAGCACCAATAGCTGTTTCCTATGTTGTGAACAGGAAACTGAGAAATCTGGTGACAGGGATACACGGTGACCATCAAAGGAGTACAAAGGAGTTCAATAAAAACGTTAAATTACCATTCAAGGGAAAGACGGCTCTAGATGTTACTACAAATGGATAAACATTTTTTTTCCACCCCAGCACAACCTTGGGACATTTAGTGAGTAGGAAAGCAGAGAATAGCAGCTACCTCTTGTTAATGTCAAAGGCAGATTCCTGGGCAGAATCACAGTGCTGGATGTGTTTGTGATGGTAATAAAACTGGTCAGCCATGTAAGGAAAGCTTTTACTACACATAAAGGGCTGCTCCCTCAAGTAGTTGAGAAGTTAAGAGAGATGTTCACACATGAAGAGCTTTTAATTAGTTTTTAATGAAGTATATTAATAAACACCACCACATGGAGGAAAGGGGAAATAACATGCTATTATATTATTTCTATTTATTGAATGATTTATTTTTGTTCCTGTTTTATTTCCAAAACAGCTGTGTGCCCCTACATTAACCAAAAGAAGGAGGGGGGAACAATACACACGGTTAAATTTGTTTATTTAGCACATTTTATTTTATCCCAATACTCGCACTTCCACCCTTTCACCCTTCAACTGCGTGTTCCCGGCCACTGGCCAGGGGTGCGAGTGCGTAGGGTGTCCCGATTCTCAAGTGCAGAAGGTGACCACGCCCCTTTTGCACCCTTAATCCGCACTTCTCCCAAGTCCACATCGATGTGGACATCGAGCAAGGGTATTACCCACAATCCATTGCTGCGTGGGAAGTTTGAGAAGAAGGCTCAAGTGCCTTTTCTGAAAACATGTATTTTCAAACGAAAGAAGTTCATTTTAAGACTATTAATGATATTTATTTATGCTCTGAATGTTCGGTCTGCAATATTTAAATCTTTTGCAAGGATAATAATTAAAGTTTCAACTTGAATACCAGCTGAGTTTACCTGATAAAAGAAGCATCATAGCAGTCATAATTTGAGCTGACGAGTCAATTAAATAAAATCTGAAACAAGTCGCACAGGTGTTCCAGCCTTTTACCCTCACACACACCAACTCCAGCCCCCCGCTGAGTCATGAAAAGCACAATGTTTACTATGCTTGTGTACACACTCCAAAAGCCTCAGGGTGCATGCAGTCACTAGTTAACCACACCCAGGTTGGAGCGGTTTTCAGAAACAAAGATTTTTCCTTGAAATATAATCATCATCATCATCATCATCTTTATTTATAGAGCCCCTTACAGGCATGATACATGCCACCAAAGTGCTGCACAGTAACAAAGTAAAACTAATAAAATCAACAAAGACAATTAAAACCAACAAGTTAAAAACAGCGTAAAATTGTATAAAAGGTCAACAACATCTAACCCAGAGAGTTAAAAGCCAAACCATAAAAGTGGGTCTTCAACCTTGTTTTAAAAACTGTTACTGATGGAGAGAGCCTTACAGATAGGGGAAGTGCGTTCCACAGTTTTGGTCCTGCTATGGAGAACGCCCTATCCCCTCTGGTCTTCAGCCGAGCTCTAGGAGCCACCAGCAGCAACCGGCTCTCGGAGCGGAGCATTCGAGCAGGGACATATGGCTGCACCAACTCTGTCAAAGAAGATGGAGCCAGTCCATTCAAAGCCTCAAAAACCATTAAAAGGAGTTTAAAACGAATTCTAAAATCCACAGGCAGCCAGTGAAGAGCAGCCAGAACAGGTGTGACGTGATCAAACGTTCTTTTGCCAACCAAGAATCCCGCTGCAGCATTCTGAACGAGCTGCAGACGAGCTACTGGAAATGGAAAAAGTCCAAGAGTGAAAAAGTTTAAACTGAAATTAACCTTCCAGAGTACAAATGTTATGATGTTAATTTAGAAATATGTGAATCATTCTGAAGAAATAAATAACAAAAAACTATTTTATCCCATTAATAAATGGATCTTATCAAACATCCATGACTCTTCACTAGTGCCTTCATCAGTCATGGCTCAGAATAAAACAAGAATTTCAGAAGAACTTAGTGGCAATTCATGAGTAACAGGTGTGTTTACACATTCATGTGTTTGTGAAAGCAACCAAATGTGTGAGTCGTGCTGGTTGTGATGTTTTAGGAGCTCCTGACCTCAGTAAGTGGTTGTTTTAGGGTTCCTATTTGAGGAGCTGCAGTGATCCATAGAATTCCTTGAGGATGATCAAAGCCGTCAAGAGACACGCAGCCTCCATCAGACGCTTTTCCAAACAGATAACTCACTTCAAAGCCAGCTGAATTGGAAATTAATACATTAATTACACAACCATTTAAAACTTAACTGAGAAATGTATAATTAAACTTTTTGCCAAGTTTTGTAGTTTTTTCTAGCATAAATTAAATTATAGTGACATAACGACCCAGACACCTGAAACAAGGAATCTCCTGCCTCTATAATTATAAGAGAATTTACAATAAGGGAGGGGAAGCGGGACACTTTTCACGTGACCAGCTTCTAAACCTTCAACATCTTACCTAAATAGCACTCAGCCTTGTAAATAAGACATTGCTCAACCTCTTCTGAAAACACTTGACATCATCCAGGAAGGGGTTGAGTCAGAATATTCAATGAAAAGTAGATTGATTCCTCTAAAGTTTGACTGGTTACTCCAGAAAAACAAACAAAAATGTATCAAGACTTTAATAAAATGTACAGATTAGATATTTCTGATGCAATTTAATTGTCTCACATGCAGTTTGTTCATTAGGAGGAATTGAGGTAGGAAAAAAATCACAATTTAATACACAAAAACAATGCTTTAAGCCTAATTTTATTATAGCATAGTAAAATAAATCCATGAAGAATTTCTGTCACATGTGGTGAAGCTGATTTTTGACATCTTCATGATGTTTGAGCAAACTTTAAAGGGGACCTAGAATGTAAACCAACATTTTCCTTGTTGTTGAATAAAGACAGTTTGGGTGGTCAACAGTAGCGTGCTAAAAAGTCAAAGCCGTGTGTGACCTACTTTTTATGTAAATTAGAAAGTTGAAAAAGGTGAGAGAAAACCTTCTGTTCTGAGAAAGTCTTCCTTAGCACGTCACTAGGGGGAGCCACGCCTCCTCAAACATGCATGTCTCCAGTGTCTGAGGCCTTCTGGGGAAACCAACCAATCAGCAAGCAGCTCATTATCATAATCATGTCCTGACCGAGTGGGAGGGGCAAACAGCTCTTTTCACAGCAAGGCTGGATTAGGGGTTTAGAATGGCCTGTATCAGGGCTCCTGGGACAGATGAAAGCTAAAAGAACATTTCTTGTCCTTTTTGGTGGCTCAAAGCTCTGTTTTAGATTGTTGATTAACTGCATTCTAGGACCACTTTAAGGCTACTTTCCAGGAACACGATTATACAAGAAGTCTTCTGTGATGCAGAGACCTCAGAAAAACAAAAACATCACAGCTTCACCCTTAGAGGTTCAAACAAAGACAATGTTGTTTGTGAAGATGCTTCTTTTTTCATCTGAGGATAAATGATAAATTCCAAGCTTCTTATTTGTAGCAAGGTCTTCATTATTGTAAGCTACAGTGGGGAAAATAATTATTTGAAACATCAGTATTTTCATCAGTAAGGGTTTTTCTAAGTATTTTAAATAACAAGGTGTAAAATGGCATAGAAAGCCAGGAGATCACCTGAAATCTGTCAGTATTGAGAGAGAAACTCTGCCCTCTATCAGTACTAATTGATATCAGTTGCTTTAGTCCTAATAGATGGCCTATAAAGGCTCCTCATTACCCAGGAGGAACATAGGATAGACACCATGATGGGTAAAAGCAAAGAACTCTCCCAAGATCTTCGTAATCTTATCGTTAAAAAGCATTCTGATGGGATCCAGAATGCTGAATGTTCCTGTGAGCACTGTGGGGGCCATTATCTAGAAATGGAAAGAGCATCAGTTCACCATAAACCAGCCACGATCAGGTACTGTATGTAAGATCCCTGTCTGAGGAGTCCAAAGAATATTCAGGAGAGTTCTCCAAGAGCCAAGATCCACTCTGGCAGAACTTCAGGAAGACCTTACATCAGCAGGTATTGTTGGTTCAAAGAAAACTATAAGCAATGCGTTGAACCACCATGGCATCCATGCACGTTCACCATGCAAGACTCCATTGCTGAACAAAAAGCATGTTGAGGGTTGGTTAAAGTTTGTGAAACAGCATTTGGAGAAGCCTGTGGACCACTGGGAGACTATAGTATGGTCAAATGAAACCAAAATTGAACTTTTTGACTGTCATTCTACACACCATGTTTGAAGAAGAAATGGCACTGCCCACCACCCCAAGAACACCACACCAACAGTTAAGTTTGGGGGTGAAAGCATATTGGTGGGGGGTTACTGGCAGACTTCATATCATTGAAAGCAGGATGAATGGAGACATGTACCGGGACATTCTGGATAAAAATCTGCTGCCATCTACCAGAAAAATAAAAAGAGGGTGAACATTTCAGCAAGATGATGATCCCAAGCACAAGGCCAAGGAAACAATGAGCTGGTTTCAAAGAAATAAAATCAAGTTGCTTGAATGGTCCAGTCAATCACTTGACATACAGTTTGCCCATATACAGTATATCCATATGGGGCCCACCTATGCATGTTGGCAGAGATGTGAATAAAAACCCAGGGTTGGGCAGCATTTATCACATTTAAACCCTTCATAGTTTTATTGATGAGTAAAAGAAAACATTTCAGTTATAAAGACTGCTAAGAAAATGAGCTAAAAGGCTGTCAAATACTGTCCAAATAAAGTACTTTCCTGGCAAATCAAGGTACTGAAAGTTTGAACATTGTGGTCATGAGTCCTGACAGGGCTTTCTGAAGGGCACAAACCAGTGCTGCATTCCTGTGTCTCCCTCTCTACAACTCGAATGCATCCTGACAGAGTCCCTTAACAACTTTAGCAGGATGGGTATCACCATGCGTGTGCATTTGTTTCCCACTCGGCTGTGAACCGCTCCAGCAACAGCTAGAGATCACGGTCTGATGACGCCAACAGGACTACATCATCTGCAAAAAGTAGAGACCCGATTCTTAGGTCACCAAAGCAGATCCCTTCAACACCTTGGCTGCACCTCGAATTGCTGCCCATAAAAGTTATGAACAGAAACTGTGACAAAGGGCAGCCTTGGTGGAGTCTAACTCTCACCAGGAACGAGCCTGATTTACTGCTGGCAATGTGGACCTGTCACTCTGGGTGAAGAAGGAGTTGGAATGTAGTGTACCCTATGACCCAAACGCGGAGATGCTAGCGTCAGGAGAGGCTAAGTTGAAGTGGTTCAGGGTTAGGGTTAGGGTTAGTTGCTCTGGGAACGGTTGTACTTGACTAGATTGGTAATGAGACTATATAGTCCTTCCGGAAGGAGTAAGTAAAACACACTTACTTGTAGGTGAATGTCTGTACGACTGAAGAGCTGAATGGCTCAATAATTGAAGAGCTGGATGGCTCAAAATCTAGGCACGGTGCTGGGCAGATGAGGTTTGCATGAAGATGAGACGGGGTGAGTTACTGTGATGGGGATAATGGGAACTGGAGTTCTAGGTGTTAGTTTGGCATCTGGAAAGGCGCTGGTGAGCAGGAACCGTGACAGTGCCCCCCCACTAGAGACAGCATCAGAGGTCCCTGGATGGCGAGACCAGCAGTCAGAGATGAGAGTGGGATCCAAGATGAAGCAGGCTGGTTCCTAGGAGCGCTCCTTGGGACCATAGTCTTTCCAGTCCACAAGGTATTGCCAGCTGCGGCCTCGACAGCGGGCGTCCAGAATCATCCGGACTGTATTTGTGGCAAGGTGGACAAACGAGGGCCAGGGCGGGATCGAACCTCAGACTCCTGGGTGAGAGTCATGCGCGTTAACCAGTCAGCCAAAGGGACATCCCTGTGGCCAAGTAGCCCAGGCGCATGATCAATCGGGATACAGTGACGGCATGCTCACCCTGTCAAATATTGACGCTGTCACCATCAACAAATCAGGAAGGAGGTTCTGGAGCTGGGGGAGGAGACAGAGGGGATGAGATGTAGGGTTTGAGCTGTGACACATAAAACACCGGATGTACAAGGGTCTGGGCAGCAGGGACATCCACCTCTGGCTCCTGATGACTGAACAGAGGGGGGTGATAACCATAACATGTCTCAAAGGGTGATTGGTTGATAGCAGAAGAGGTGTGAAGGTTGTGAGAGAATGCAGCCCACAGGAGGCGCTTAGGCCAGATCAAAGGTTGAGCGGACACAAAGCACCGGATGTATTTTCCCAGTCACTGATTAGCTTGTTCCTTCTGGCCATTGGTCTGAGGGTGGTAACCGGAGGGCAAGCTGGAAGAGGTCCTGACCAGGCGACAGAAGGCCTTCCAGAAGCGGGTTGTAAACTGAGGTCCATGATCTGAGACCACGTCAGTGGAGAATCCGTGAAGATGGCCGACATGTTCCAGGAGGAGTTCCACTCTGCGTTTTGCCATGGGGAGGCAAGGGAGAGCCACCAGGTGGACGACTTTGGAGAAGCGGTCAGTGATGGTTAACATGGTGTCCAAGCTGTCCACAGTCGGAAGGTCAGTCACAAAGTTTAACCCAATGTGGGACCTGGGTTGGACTCAAACCTTTTGAAGGACAAATTAAGCTCGTTGGCCAAGTTCTGGTCCCCGTCGAATGTCCCAGTGGCACCACTCCTCCCACTGTGTCCAGTAATGTTTTTGAGACCTCTCCATGCACCTTGAGCATTATTCTGCACCAGCTGTTTCTCCAGCTTCTTTCTGTAGCCATCTTTTGCCCGTCTGATCTTGCGATTGAGCTCCTTCTGGACTTGTCTCTGCTGCTTTCCTCTTATTGTTCAGCAGGGATTTGAGCTCAGGGGTCAGCCAGGGCTTATTTTTCAAAAACACCTCACTTTTCTTGTTGGGACAGTGTTCTGCACACAGAAATGTGCATAGTAACACAGTGGGTCAGGTTCTCAAGGTAATCTCCATGAATGTTGCAGGGTGTCTCCCAGTCTGTGGATTGGAAGCAATCCTTCATTCTCACTAGCTTCCTCAGACCACACTTTCATAGACTTCTTCTGTGGAGGAACTCTTCTCACCCTGGGTGTGTATTCAGGAATCAGATGTATGAGATTGTGATCACAGCGGCCAAATGGGGGAAGGGGGGTGGAAGTGTATGTGTTTTTTACATTAGCATACAGCAGATCAACTGTCTTATTGCCTGTGGTGTGGCACTTCACATATTGGGTAAATGAGAAGGGTGGAGGAGATCGAGGTGTGATTAAAATCCCCACTGATGAGCAGAAGCGCATCTGGATGTGCGGTCTGCAGCTTGTCCACTAAACTTTGAAGCAGCTTGCATGCTGCGCTCCACCTTAAAGCAAAGTGTCTTCTGACTAGAAGGGGAATTCAACATTTTCAGGAATTTTTACTGAAGGATAAAATCCATGAGTAGCGATGTAAATCTTATTTTGATAGTAAGATGTTAAAGATGGATACTCAAACCATAAGCTGCTGTTACTTGTAATCATAGGTAAACTTTTCAACAATTCCAGTTATGCATCTGTAATGCGCCTTACTTTAAAGAGCCCAGAAAGTCTATATTGATAATTTTGCCTTCCTTTATTCAATAATAGGAGACAAAACTCAGAAGATATTTTATAGAATAATTTAATCTAATAATAATGATATAATTTCATTTTAGAGCATGAAAATACTCTTTCCAGTGCTTTTTTTTTTTTACCTCAAAGACACAAAAGAAGCATTTCCCTAAAAACATGCAATGCACAGTTTTCTTCATCATTTAGTTTTATTTTTTCAAGGACAAATAATCAATAAAATGTGTTTCACTTGTAATACTTTCAAAGAACAATAGAACACAACTTTGTAAGAAAACCTGTGGTTTTTTCAGTACTTACACAAAGCCATAAAAAACTCAAGTGTTTTTTTTTTAATATTAACTTTGAACTAAACTGATTCAAGCAAACACTAGTTATGCCAAAAGGATCGTATGCAGTTATCAATAACAAGAGTTCCATGTTACAGGCACCAAAACTTTACAGTAAACAATGCATAACATCTGTAAGAATGGCACAGTAGTTACAATCTGCTGAGACAACATTATTTTCTAAGGTAAATCCTGCTCCAGTCTTTTATATTACAATCCACATTTGTGTATTCATACAGCACTTGTTGTCTATAGAGTCACTAATACCGTTTTTTTAGTTTCTGTTTTATATACATGAAGTCACATTGACCCTGATCAACAAACTTGAGGCAACATGAAGTTTATTGGGAGAGTTTGCAACATCTGGAATGGGGAAACTGGGATTTGACCACCTAATCATTCATGACTGGTCTTCTTCCTAAGTCTCATCCTATCCAGAGTGTTTAATTTTTTTTGTACTTCACAGGGACTGAACCTTTATCTGGAATGTGAGGAAAAAATCTCCAAATAATCAAATCAATGCTTGGATATCAACAGTTTCTTGTCCTCACCTCAGGTGAATGCATTCAATTTCCTCTGTGACTGGCATGGAGGATGTTCTTATATCTATTTCATCTGTGTTCTTGCTAGGCACATATGATGACCTCCAGCGCAGCAGTACGATCTTCTTCAGGTACTTAACCGTGTTATTCTTAACACTGACAAAACAGAAGGTATTGATCATGCTGTTGCTCATGGCAATGCACTCAATGATGTAGAAAGCCACCAATGAGTTTCTCTGGCGGGAGATTAGCGTTGGATGGAAGTCTCGCAGAATAGTGAAGCCGTAGTATGGTGCCCAGCACAGAATGTATGCTGTCAAAATTCCAATTAGGACCATTACCGTCTTGCGGCGACATCGCAGCCTTTTCCTTATTTGCTCTGTCTGAAACCCCGGGACGTTTTTGAACCACAGTTCACGGGAAATGCGAGCGTAACACATCGCCATGACGATCACAGGCCCAACAAACTCGATTGCAAAAACAAACAGGAAGTAAGACCGATAGAAGGCCTGCTGGTCAACAGGCCATATCTGAGCACAGAAGACTTTGTGAGTGTTGGGGATGTTGCCGCCATGAGGGTACATGGTCTCAGAGGCAAAGTATGCAGATGGTATGGATATCAGAATGGGAACAATCCAGACACCTGTTATTAGGCAGTAGGCTGTTTGGTACTTCATACGAGGTTGCAGAGGATGGACGATGGCCATGTACCTAGAAAGACAAACACAGAGAATTGTTATAATAACATAACAGTCAAAATTACCCCTTTCAATGTGTAAATCCTCCAGCTGAGGGCAGCAGACATGTATATGACTGAAATTTGAAGGTGCTTGATGACAGTAATGCTAATAATCCATCTGGGCACTATAAGCTGGTGGTTTGATGTGAATTTGAAACAATATTCTCATATGTCGTTTTAATTCATGTAAAGACTGCATTGCAGGGAGAGGGATTTAGTTTTTTCTTGTTAAAACTGAAAAGAGATGTCTAAATATCACCAGTCTAAACACTATTTTATGCAACAGTTGGTGCAAAGCCAACCTGCACTTCCAACCAATAACTGATACATATAAACAGTGTTGCAAGGGAGTTATACAAATCTTTTAAAGCTTTTTTCCCAATTCTACTCGAGTTATTTTTCTTCTGCAGCAGAATTTGTGCAGTGCATTAATACGTTTACCCTTTATTTATGGGTCGTGTGTGCCACAATTCAAGTACAAATATAAATTATCACCCAAATGCATGACAGCAGGCCTGTGGATTCTTCTCATCAAGCAGCACACTGTAGGCTTTTTTTTGTTCTTGTTCATTTAAAATAATGACTGTCAGGCTTAGCAGCAATTATTCAGCTTTGCTGTCCAATTAAATACATCAAACAACAAGAACCTCAAACCCAGAACACATTTATTTGTATTTTATGTGCATTGTGCACTTGTGTGTGTGTGTGTGTGTGTGTGTGCGTGCGTGTGTTTTTCTGGTACATTTGCTTCATAAGCTAGATAACACTTAACCGCTCTTTAGCCCCACCTAGGTGTGCTAAATCTTCCCACAGGTGAACTGGGCTTGAACTAGCAGAAGCCAGGATAAACTGGCAAAAAACAACCACAATGCCACTTTTGCGTTCCATCTACTACTCCCGTAATTCACTGTTGACGTCCACTATGGTGAACCCAAATGATCAGGTGACGTAAGTGCTAAGGGTCAGTAGCAAAGTGATCTGTAAACAGTGTGGGGTTATCTGTATGCCACACAGAAACACAACACAGAACATGATCTTGAACATTCTGCTCAATCTCTGGCGTTTTGTTGGACTTTGAATCCAAAAACAGCTGCAGGTAGCAAGGCAGAAAGATCAACAATGCAGGTGCTGAAAGGTTGGGGTGGAATTCCAAACTGTGCTGTTGGAATAGGCTGTCAAACCAAAACGCACTCATCTGAGTAACGCTGAGTATCACCGTTGGAAAACCCCTATTAGGGAAAGCCCAGACGCCCTGCAGAGAAAACTCATTCTGGCTGCATGTAATCTAATTCTTTCACTCGCTACCCAAAGCTCATGACCATAGATGCGGGTAGGAACTTAGATCGACCAGGAAATGGAGAGCTTCACCTAATGGCTCAGCTCTCTCTTCACCACGACAGACTGGTACAACCCTATCGATCTACCGCTCCATCATTCCCTAAGATACGTAAACTCCTCCACTTGGGGCAGGACCTCGTCCCTGACCTGGAGAAGGTATTCTGCCCGTTCTGACTCAAGACCATGGTTTCGGATTGGGAAGAGCTGATTTTTTAATCCCAGCTGCTTCACACTTGCCTGCGAACCGCTCCAGCGAAAGTTGGAGATCATGGTCTGATGAAGCCAACAGGACCACATCATCTGCAAAAAGCAGAGATCTGATCCTTAAGCCCGGCGGACATTTTTTAACTCGTAGAATTCAGCTCCATCTCAAACTGTACGATGTCTTCGCAGAGCACGAGTCATGTTCTCACACTGTGCGACCCAGTTCTCAGATGCGACCTGACTGCTCAAACTGTACATCTGGTAGCATCACATCAGGCCTTCTAGTCCAAAAACCCAGAAGAGCCGAAGGCTATTGTGTTGTTATTGATGTCTGTTGTCCTTCGGGCTTGCTGTAGGAGGACATGCAGGAGTTTATGGGGGTTGGAGGAGACAGACAAAAGAAAGAAAGTAAAACAATATTTTGAGATCCATTTTATTTGACATAAACACTGCAAACACGTTTTCTTGACAATCCTTGTTATTATGTAAGAAGAAAAAAAGAAATTATGTGTGATACAAAAATAGCTGGCAAGCCGTGTTGCCGCATGCGCTGTGTGGGCGGTTCTGGTACTTTTGGGTCAGAGCGCTGCTTCAACAGTGCGATTACGTCACGAGGGACGAGCAAAATTTCAAACGTGTTTGATATTTGTGGGATTGCACGATAACTGATCAGGAGCTGGTCATGAGGTGTTAATCGCCTCTTGTTACCCCCTGTATACTACACGACACATGACGCAAAACTCGCCCGACCTCAAAGATTTTTGCACGAGGAAAATCGGCTCAAAACGGTACAAAAATTGCACAGTGTACGCCCTTCAAAACGGATGCCCTCAACACCTTGGCTGTGCCTAGAAATCCTGTCCATAAAAGTTATGAACAGAATCGGTGACAAAGGGCAGATTTGACAAAGTCTAACTCTCACCGGGAACGAGCCCGACTTACTGCCGGCAATGCGGACCAAGCTCTGGCACAGGTCATACAGGGACCTAACAACCCGTCTCCAGAACCCATAAATAGACCTCACCAAGGAGGCTCAGGAGTTGGAACACACCCTGTGGCCCCCCTTATTAAATACGGGGACCACCACCCCGGTCTGCCAAACCTGTGGCACTGCCCCTGATGTCCACACATTATTGCATCAACCAACACAGCCCCACAACATCCAGAGCCTTAAGGAACTCTGGGCAAATCTCATCCACCCTTGGGACCCTTCCACAGAGGAGTTTTATGACCACCTTGGTGGTTTATCAGCTAAACTAGAACAAATTTAGATCAGGTTAACAATTCACTAAAGCCGGGCGTACACTGTGCAACTTTTTCACTTTTTTGAGCCGATTTTCTCCTCGTGCGAGAATGTACGAGTTCGGGGCGAGTTTTGCGCTGAGCGTCGTGTACTATACAGGGGGTTACGAGAGACGATTAACACAACGTGACCAGCTACCGATCAGCAATCGTAAGCTCGCACGGATTTTTGGCGTGTTTGATATTTTGCTCGTCCCTCGTGAGGGTGTCGCACTGTTGAAGCGGCGCTGCGAGCGTCTGTGACCCAAAAAGAACCAGAACCGCACACGGCGCATGCGCAAACACAGAAGCAGTAGCGTAAATGAAGGAAGTGGAAGCGAAAACAAACCAAATAGCTAACCCAATTTCAAAATAAAAGCAGCGTTGCTTTGTTTTGATGAAAAATAAACGTTTTTCCTTCATTTAACAGCAGGAAATGCTGGTAATTTATCAATTTTGATCAAAAGTGGATCAAATATAAACAAATAATATGTTTTCGTTGTTATTTTGTTATTTAAGGAACAAACCAGACTTTTATTTTTATGTCAGATTGATTTTTTAACCGTAGCAACAAGCAGCGCTTGCCATGAAGCAACAGAGTACGCTTCTATTCCAAATGCCGTCCTCGTCCTCCCATACTCAGACCAACGTGTTGCGTCATATATACTTTGTTTTTTAGCTGCGATGCCATGCCAGACGTACAGTGTGAGCAGTCAGGTCGCATCCGAGAACTGGGTCGTACAGTGTGAGCACATGACTTGTGAGATTTGCTCTGCGAGGAACTCGTACAGTTTGAGCTGAAGCTGAACGCTACGAGTGAAAAAGTCGCACAGTGTACGCCCAGCTTAAGTCTGAAACTGATGTTAAAAAGTACTTATCTTATCAATCAGTGTGCATCATGGAAACATTAGTGTAAACTTTATGAAAGTGGTGGCGGTTTTCAGAAAACCTGAACAAGTAGAAACCAATCATCTTTTTGACGTTGGCTGACTGAGGATGAAATTAATAGCAAACACACGAGTTGATTCAAACTTTCATTGAACAATACATTTTGGATCTTTAAAAATAAGACTTGAAGCTATTAGCCAGATATTAACAGGAAGTGCTACTACGACTTTAAGTTGAATTTTTTTCTCAAGTAGTCTACGTCTGTGCTAATTTATGATTTAACAACTATACATGCAGCCCTTTTTAGACAATGATTTTTCTTGTAACATTTTAAATGGACGCTTTATTTTGTCACAGAAGTAAAAGAACATGAATAGATGAAATTTAACATAATTAACACCAGCAGAGTTTTGAGATTCATGCATTTAAAATAAGTCTACCCTACTCTAATTTTAGCAGATATGCTTTTAACTTTCAAGCATGTTAGGAACGCCACAGGAAGATAGACCTTCTAAAGATCCACTCCTTAACTGGCTCTGTGATTGCAGCTGTGCTGTTTCATACTTAAAGGCCTTCTTGGCCCTGAAAGCACTGAAGCTCTGGTTTTATCACACCTTTTGTGCCCTGCAGAATTTATTCAGAATGTCATCAGCGTTTCCCATTCTTACATATTTTCATTTGTTATATCTGCACATTATAATTTCTTTTCTCATAAACTGTTTCTTAGTTACATTTACAATAAAAATGTATCAAAATAACTTTATATACTTTGAGATAGATGCAAGTTGTGTACAAGCAAATCATCACATTTTAAAGGTCACCTTTACTCAGTTTTAATACATTTGCAGTGGTCTTTAGTAGGAATGAATGCCTTGTAATTTGTTCTTTGGGGGGGAAAGCTCCAGGGTGCCCATCTGAGGACATAGAAGTCAGCTTGAGGAGAAAATGGCAGAAGACGACAGGATCTGGAGTCTTACTTCCTGATATTTGGACATCTCGCCTCTGATTGGCTAACAGCAACACGACTCTACCACTGACTCTGATCTGCAACGTTGATGTTTTATCTCCACAAATAACACAAGCCTGGAGGAGTTCTGCAGTGTGGTGGAGTTGCTAATGCTAACGGTCAGGAAATAGGGGTAGTAGGAGACCAGTTTGATGTTCAACCTGCATGTTACATGCAGAGTGACTAATCATTTTCAAAAATAATAAGTTAAAAATGGTTCTTCAGTGAACCTGCTCTTGATAGGCTGTTTTTTACACAGAGCAAGAGACTAAATAACTCAGGATTTTTTGCCACCTGTGTGAAGCCTGTATTTACTGTATATAAATGCTCTTCTTGCATTTTACCTCTAGACTTCCAGCAAATATGCAGCTTGTATCTGTGGCTTCAAAACTCAACAACAAGTTGTAAAGTGTGACTGTTTAACGCTTTGTGAAGACAAACTTTAGCAGCTAGAGTGAAATGTATGAAATCCATTATTCTATTATGGGTAAAAATCAAATTTTCCATCAATTTTATTAGTGTGATGCCTGCTTCAATTAGGCCAACAACACCTGCACCAGAGGAGAATAAATTTAAACAGACTGTGTTTAATAGTTCATCAGGGAGGCTTTTTCTAGCAATAAAAAAAGATTAAATATTTTACATGCCCTTTTAAGTGTTTGTTCTAGCCTGAACAAATGGAAATTTTCATTTTGAACATTTAAAATGTGTACTGTCACCAGTGTATGCTATAAACGAGATTGCACTGCTAATAAACTCTCAATGAGAAACTTCTACGAGAGCAAATGTCACATTTGAATGATGAAGGTTGTTATGCTGAACACATTAATATTTCAGGACCAAAAATGATATAATTTGGCATAATTTACTATAATATACAAACTAAATCAATACTTTTATGTACTACGAAACAGCAAATGTGGCAAAAATAGATTTGTGTTCTCATTCTTCATGTTTTTTGATGATATCTTGTAAAAGTTATTCCTAATACAATGATAAAGCTGCATTCCCAGCCAGCACACATAGGTGGGCCCCATATGGGATCTATATGGGCAAGCCGTATGGGTCCCAACAGGGTTTGACCGCGGTTTCCGTGGTGGCCCCACAGGGGTTTGCTGGTGTTTGAGTCAAACCCTCTGAAAACCCATGTAGGGCCCGTTAAATCTATGTGGGCAAAAATCTTTCTGGGCCAATCCCCATGGTGCCACTATGGAAATCGTGGATAAACCCTGTTGGGACCCATATGGCTTGCCCATATAGATCCCATATGAGACCCACCTATGTGTGCTGGCTGGGATTTCAGTTTATTTTTGAATGTTTTAGAACAAACTTGCAGATTTAGTTTTGCAAATGATTGCTTTAAAGCTGTCTGAAGAGGTTCTTTGAGGATTTAACACATGAGGTGTTTTGAATATAAAGTGATTACAATTAGAAAATATCTTAACATCAAAGTCCTTTTATAAGCTGCTTACATTTAAGTAAAACTTTCTATTTCAATGCGCTGATTGAACTTTTACCAGTTAGAAAAACTGACACATAATCTGCTAATCCCTTCTTTTGGGCTATATTTTAAATTGCGTTTGGATGATTTCATATCATGTTGTGAAACTGCCATCTGAAACATATCAG
The DNA here is from genome assembly GCA_006937985.1 of Aphyosemion australe. Lineage (NCBI taxonomy): Eukaryota > Metazoa > Chordata > Actinopteri > Cyprinodontiformes > Nothobranchiidae > Aphyosemion > Aphyosemion australe. Next base: position 3,797,172 of record SSNS01000025.1, read on the forward strand.
GTGTTATAGGGGCCTTGACATAGTCGTAGTGTGATGAGACCATTTATTGTCCAATATCAGTATCACAATGGAGTGCTTGGGCTATTGCCATGCATTCACTCTCAGCAAGTCAGCTGGATAATCAGCCAATCACACGGACCCTCACTGCCCTTTATGCCGTTTCTCGATTGCATCTGAAGAGTGTTGCCACGAGGTGAAAAAGATGAGAGGAAAATGTAGACTTAGTTTGCTTATTACAAGTCATGTTGCAATTTTCAATAATGACAGTGCCTATTCTGCTTTATATCCCAGGCTATGGTTATGAACGTATTTTTCTCCTTCAGTGAAAAAGGGATCTCTGAAAATGCAAATCAGTCTGGTCAGATTTTTATCTACCTGCCAGAATATGATACCAGCCTGCTCTGCAGTGTCACCATGTTTACTTATAAGTTATTCTGAGCGTCATCATTTTTTTTTCAGTTGTTTTTAAATTTTAGCAGCCACCAATTTCATTTTGTTTTTGTATTCCAACCCTCCACTTATGCTGCAAGGTGCTTATGAAGCTCTTAATAAGCATTTTGCTCCTATTCAGGCTACAAGGTCATAATTTGGCGTAGGATGTGGTTTTAACTTATTGCTGTAGCTTCTCCTCCTATTTGACGTGCATGCAACTGTGAACTTGTCAAATAAAAACAAATAAGTTGACAAATTTTTCTAAAAATTTGCAACAATTTCCAGCTTCAACCTGCACGTGTGTCCATGTGAACAAGCTATTTGGAACTTGCAGATCTAGAAATATTTGTATTTATATGATTTCTAGATTTTCTGCACCACAACATTCAGTTCAGGACACGTCAGTTTGCCCCAGTCCAACTGCTAACTGTCTCTAATTATGAAGAATCCTCACAGAATATGTAGTTATCCAAATGGGGATACCAGGAAATTCCTCAGAGTACAAGTCAGAAATACTATATAACAATAAAAGTCTCATTGTCAACTGTGCACAATCTGGTGTGTGTGCTCACTAAGATCCAGAGAGGAGTAGTGTGTTGAACTCAGACTAGTGAAGTATCTCTTTTTCCAACTTGACTGGCTACTTTTGACCAGATGGGGAGCCATTTGAAGTATCTAAGGTGTGAATTCAACAGAGCACACCGTGATCAAAGTTGAGCCAATCTGATCCTTTGGAAAGATTTGCTGCATCAAGCTTGGGCTTTGCTTGGTGCCTTTAAAAAAAAAGATTTCAGATTGCAGCATCATCTTTGCTCCTGCTGTTGTACAAGCCACTGGACCTGGAGAACCCTTGCAGACATGGTTTCAAAATTTGCTCCACACAGTCCTGACAAAGAAGACACCATGCATTCTGCCCTTGAGGCCAAAATTTAAATCTAGGAGAGGAAAATTTGGTTAAAGGTGCAGGTTCTATGTCAGTAACAACTTTAAATCTACAAACCAAAGTATTTTCATAATCATCTCTGTAAGTTGCCTCATAAAAGTGCATCTCAAAAATTTTAATATAGCAAGAAAATACATTTTTTTGTCACTCATTACAGAAAGTGAAAACATTTTATTTTATAGTTTCATTAAACATAGAGGAAAATATTTCAAACCTTGATTTCTTAATTGTGATCATTACAGATAATGAAAACCCAAATTCCAGAATCTCATAAAATTAGAATGTAACCCCAGATCTACGAATAAAAGGATGTTTTAAAGAGAAAGGCTTCTGAACAGTATGTTCATTTCGACACATGGTGGTACAGCAGCCATCAGCCTGTGGTGCTGCTCAGGTTGCTCTGATAGCAGCCTTCAGGTCTTCTGCATCATTATGTCTGGTGCCTCTCTTCTTCCTCTTGAAAATACCCCATAGATTCTCTATGAGTTCAGGACAGGGCAGTCTGCTGGTTAATCAGTAACACCACGGTCACTGAACCAGCTTACCTGTGGCAATGTGGGCAGGTGCTGGAAAACAAAGTCAGCATCCCCATGAAGCTTGTCAGTAGAAGGAAGTATGAAGTGATCTAAAATATCCTGATCATTTGCTGTGGATTTTGGAAACAATGCACCAACACCAGCAGTGGGGCGACAGCGGCTCAGGGGCAAGGAGTTTGCCCTGCAATCGGTGGGTTGAAAGTTCAAACCCAGGTTCCGTCAGTCATGTCAGATGTTGTGCCATGGGCAAGACACTTCATCCTCCTTGTCTGCTGGCGGTGGTCGGAGAAACCAGTGGCGTCTGTGCTCGTTTCTGTCAGTGTGTTCCAGGACAGCTGTGGCTACAATGTAGCTCAACACCATCAGTGTGTGTGTGTGTGTGTGTGTGTGTGTGTGTGTGTGTGTGTGTGTGTGTGTGTGTGTGTGTGTGTGTGTGTGTGTGAATAACTGTATTGTAACGCGGTTTGGAGTCATTTATCAGTTTTAGCCCAAGTCATCCCTGCCTGTGGAAACTTCACTGTAGGATTCAAGCATCATGGACTCTTTCTGCAGACTCCGAGCCGTGAGTTCCAAGTGACCTGCAGACTTCACTTTCATCAGAAAAGAGGAGTTCGGACCATGGAGCATCAGTCCAGTTCTTTTCCTCCTAAGCTCAGGTAAAATGTTTCTGACATTGCCTCTGGTTCAGGAGGGGCTTGACACGAGAAATGTGACATCTGTAGCTCATGTCTATGACTGGTCTGTGTGCAGAAGCTCTTGATGCTCTGACTGCAGCCTCAGTCCAATCCTGGTCTGGCGAAGCTCCCCCAAGGTCTTGAGTGGATTTAGCTTGACAGTTCTCTGAAGACTGCTGTTCTTTATGTTGCTGGTGCACCTTTTCCTGCCACAATTCCTTGCTTACACTCGACTTTCTATGGATATGCTTTACAGCACTTTAATAACCACAAAATAGCTCTTACCTCTAGTTAGCTGCAAAATAACCTTCAGTGTCTCCCCTCTTTGTGAAGAGTGTGAATTACTATCTTCTGGACATCTGTCAGGTCAGCAGTCTTCCCCGTGATTGGGTAGCCTGCTGACCCAGACTGAGACCATTTAGATGCTCAGGAAATCTTTGAGTTTACAATGTTGAACATTTTCACAATATTCCAATGTTTGGAGACACTGAAATATTGGTTTTCATCATCTGTAACCCATCATCATCAAAATTACAAAAAAAACAAAGCTTTGAATATTTTACTAAATGTGAGTTTCACTTTCTGAAATGAGTCAGAAAATAATTGAACTTATTCATGATATTCAAATTTTTTTAGATTTGCTTTAGATTGAAGTTGAAAACTTTTTTTAAGCACTTTTAAGTCATTTTCTTGAGCCAATATATGCTAGAATGACCCTTTACAGGGTTAATGAAATGTCACTCAGACCCCCCCACCCTCTGTAGCCAGAATACCGCACTTGCAACTTCAGAGTGCCGGTTCGTTCTCTGTTGAACTTAGAAAAGTGGAGCTGACACGCCAGCACTGCAGTCTGCTTCCAGCATGTTTTAGATCACGAACACAGCTGATTTGTTTGATTTAGTGATGAACCGCTGCTGTAGACACTAATGAAGGCTGAGGAGACATTTCAGCAGTTAGATTAATGCAGGGGTCGGGAACATGCGGCTCTGGAGCCGCATGCGGCTCTTTTAGCGACCCCTAGTGGCTCCCTGGAGCTTCTTCACAAATGTATGAAAATGGATGGGGGATATATTTTTTGTTTTAATATGGTTTCTGTAGGAGGACAAACATTCTTAACGTTTTCCAATGCTGTAAAAATACACATAATAAATATTAAATTTTAACATTTCGGTCAACGAAAATTTGCGTCATAGCCTGCGACACACGTTTCAGCGCGGCGCTCATATGGCGGCGCCGGTCCAGGCAGATGGATGTAAACAAACCAGCGGGTGTGTCAGGGCCGTGGATCCCAAAGGGAAAAAGAGAAAGATAGCTGATGAGAACAGAGGATTCAAGGAAGAATGGACCAAATTATTTGCTTTCATTGTCGACGTGGAAGGATTACCTGGAAAAACTTCAACTTTTCACCGCTGTCGCTCGAACAAGGACCAATCAGCGGAGGTTTCACTGACTGACCAATGAGGGGACAGGATGCTTCTCAGTACAACTCCGGGTAAACATGGAGGAAACTTTAATACTTGCCGTGTCTGATGTCCCAGAGCTTTACAAGACTTCACTTAACTCTAGCAAAACCTTGTGAGACTTCATATCTACCGCTGTTTCAACTCTGAACTGCTTTATTAACCCAAAATTCCCTCCAATCTGACGGCCAATCAAAACAACGGAAGACTCGCCCTGCTGGAACAGAGGCGCCGCTGGCTTTTGCCGCATGTCGCCTCCCGTGTCTCAGGTTATAAAAGTAGATTTAAGAAGTGGATTACATCTCCAAACTCCACTACTGCTGCAGGTTTTGTTGCAACCTGAGAGATAAAAGCAGGGAAAACTGTTCACGGATGGTGATTACATGAAGGATTCATTCATCAAAATATCAGAGCACCTATTTCAGACGTCAAAAACAAAACCGAGATAATCCAGAAAATTAAAGACATTCCTCTCTCCACAAAGACAAGGACCATTAAAACGACAGGCGACGTCACCAATCAGCAAATCAGAGACATTAATTCAGCTCCAGCGTCCTCAACTATCTGTGATGAGTCGTGTGATGTGATCGATATCAAACAGACAGCGCTGTTATGCAGGTATGTGAGCTGTGATGGGCTCAAGAAGAAATGATCAAATTAATCCCACTGATTAATATTGTAATGGAAGTTAAACTTAAAGCACCAAATATCTACAGCAGAGTCACGTGGTGTGTTGTTCTCTCCAGGATGCTGCAGGAAATAAACATTTAATCATGAATGCTCATTATGTATTTGTAGCCTACTTAGTCATGTTGATAATAGCCTAATATACACTTACAACCTGTGTTGCCTTCATATAAGGCTTATATAAGGCTTTTCATTTTTTGCGGCTCCAGACAGGTTTGTTTTTTGTTTTTTTGGTCCAATATGGCTCTTTGAACATTTAGGGTTGCCGACCCCTGGATTAAGGTGTTAAAAAGACAAATGCACTGCTAGGAGATAAGTTTCACTTTTGGTTTCACTAACAGACACTAGGGGTGCTAAAAGCAAGATAAAACTGCCTGGTATCCCTTTAAAAAGCTTTGAATAGTGTTTCATCTCTACAGAACAGTGATAAGATGCTTAAAGATGTATGAACAAAATGACTTCATTTCCACTTCAACTAGAAATGCACAAATGCTTCCTAATATTTGCTGCTGTGTTATTTTCTGCTACTACAGTGTGGTTAGAAGCTTTTCTCTGTGGTTCTCATGAGAAGGCTTTGAAAGATAAAAGCTTAGTAAAGATTTATTGATTCAGCTCTCAGATGATTGTGTTGAGGAACATTTTTAAAGAAGCTGTGGCACATCAAACACTCTTACAAACACTCAAAAACAACTTTTTAAGCTTTCGACATACCTGTCGACTGCAATGGCAAGCAGAGCATTTGTGGACACATAGAGCGACACCGTCCGGAGGTAGTTCACAGAGGCGCACAGCACCAATCCATGATCCCAGGAAAGCTGTTTCACCACATAGTAGTCCACCAGGAACGGGCAGCACACCACCGCCACAATAAAGTCTGAGATGGCCAGATTAGCAATGAGCAGGTTGGTGAGGTTGCGTAGCTTTTTGTAACGGGTCAGCGTGGCGATGAATATGAAGTTTCCCAGGCCACAAACGAGCATGATGCACACAAGGACAATACCGATGACGATGGTGGCCACAAAGAAGGCCTGTCCCTGCGTTGTGTCTGGGATCTCATCAGGGGGGACACCATAGTCCATGTCATAGCTGTCCATGTACTGATCCATCTTGTCATCTGAGTGGCTGTCCTGCATCTCAGTGGCAGCTGCTATGATCCGGCTGATATTTGACTCCTCCATGTCAGAGCAGACGCTACTTCTTTTTGTTTTCTAAAAATAAATAAATAAAACAACTAATCTATCTAATCGTATAAGGAAAAACGATGATTCCAGTGTAATTTTCTTTATATAATTTGATTGTTTGCTGATGAAAGGGTTAACAGCTTGAATCTTAGGTGGAAGCTGAGGCACATTTTCACCTGGAACAGAAAGTTACCATCTCAGCATTAGGATTAAGAGCAACAAGGGAACAAAAGATTAAAAAGTATGACCATATATGGTCATGTGTACTTTTTTTTTTTTCAACTATATTTTGAAGGGGCAGATTCAAGCCAGAACCTATTAGGATCAAGTCAGATTCAACAATCCACTTTAGTGGTCACTTAAATCCCACAGCATGCATATGAGATCAGAGAAAATCACTTCATTAATGATCCTGCTTCCAACCTGCCTGCATGCTGACCCAAGGCAGTGACAGTTATGAGAAAGGAAACAAGAGTGCTTCCAAAATTAAACAAATGAGGCATCAAATCGGTTAAAGCTCCTGTTTACTAGCCAATAACGAGATAATGCAAACATCTAAATATTCATTTGGGTTCTGGAGTATAAAAAGCCTAAGATTTCAGTGCAACAAATGTTCATAATGAGTTATTAAACAGCTTATTATTATGAGACATTTTAAATATTTAGACACCTACCTGTAAACGCCGGGTAAGGTTCTAGGAGTCCTCTCAATTATTTTCCCGTCCAAACGCGCTGAAATACCGTTTCAAAGAGAATTTAAGCAGAGGAGACACGGAGACGCTCCATCAGCCTCCCAGAACAATCGGCTGTCTGCGCGTCCAGCCGCTCCGCGCTCCCGAGACGCGCCTCTCAGAGCCAAAGTTGCGTGTGCCTCTCCTCCGCCTCAAGTGATAAACCTGACAACTAGGCGTGAAGGAAACGCACACACGTCTCTGTGGAGGAGTGATAAAGCGGGTCCAGAGATGCGGGTGTTGTCCTAATTTATCTTCTTCGTAGAAAAAATAAATCGACATAAAACAAAATCTGTCCCAGTTGGTCTAAAGCTGGACCAGTGCTTGGTCGCATTCTGCCTGATGTTTGACAGAGATAATCAGTATGTCTAATCAAGCAATCAGAAAAAGGCCAGAGAGAGGCGGAAAAATTAGGTCATCATGTTTTCAGGAAAGGTTGCTCATTATTGTGGGTTGATGCACATGTGAAGGGATTTGGAAGATGGTTTATTTTAATATTAAAAAAATAAGATGATAAAATCTCACTTATTGTGGTGACGTTTCTCGTGTTTGTGGGTGAAAGATAGGCAGTTATTCACCATAAGAGTGCTGTATTCAGTTTCACAGGATTGATCAAATTATGAAAGAAACACCAGAATATGACTTTTTTAGATATTGAATTTATTGACATTGAATTTTTGTTCTGTGAAATTATGTATTTGATTTATTTTTTACTTAAAAGAGACTAGGCAGCTTTAGCTTGTTTTTAGCACCCCCTAGTGTCCGTTTGTGGAACCGAAAGTAAAACTTATCTCCTCGCTGTGCGTTCACGATCTAAAACATGCAGGAAACATGCTGGACGCAGACTGCAGCGCCAGGTATGTCAGCTCAGTTTTTTTTCTAATGGCGCTTACACACTAGCACCAGCTCAACCCGGACTAGTCTGGGTATCTTGTGTTCACATCCGGGTAGCCCGGAAAATTTCTGGCGCCGAACCGGACGTCTTTTCAGCCCTCTTCCCAAGGCGTTCTACTTCGGGCTGAAACCGGGCCAACACACCCACTGCCGACTGATTGGCCGGCTCAAATTTATGCCTACCATTAGGGGAGAGCCTCTGATTAGCGGATAGAAGCAACCAGCGGGGGCTTCCCTCAAGCGTGCTTCTTTATCATTCTGGAGGAATTAACGAGCCTCTGACTGAAGCCGTTTTTCTCTGTCTCTGCTGTGAGGAGCAGACACACACACACACACACACACACACACACACACACACACAGCACTGCCAGGCTGCCACACGCAGCAAAGCAGGATTTAATATTAGAGGGCAAAGAGTCTCCAAAGCACAAGACTGCTCAGAACGCCTTTGTTTAAGGAAAACACCGCAGACTTCTCCGCGCTCTGTTGACCTGCCCACATGCTCGGAGATGCGCTCATGACTTCACTGATATCTTCGCGCCAATTTTGGAGACCGCCCATGTGCTGAACTACGTCTGCATCCCTAAGGCAGTGTGGAGCCATCGTGGCCGGGGTCGGCGGACCAGAGCGGAGTGGAGTAGAGCCGATGCTAGAGTGTAAGTCCCAACAGACCAGACTGGCAACTGTGAAGTTGCTAAATGGAATATTCTGGCCACAGGGGGCAACAGAGGCTGGGTGGCCTTTCATTTACCATGTAAAGGGTCGTTTTAGCACATACTGGCTCAAGAACATGATTTAGAAATATGAAAAAGTTGCAAAGTGTCCCTTTAAATTGCTAGCCTACACCAGCAAAAAATTAATTCGTAAAAAATTAACTGCAAAATTTCATCTTAAAAAAATCAAGTAAAAATTTCATCTGAAAAAATTAAAGGAGTCATCACCTATAATACCGTGGATACCTACATCCTATTATAGTCTTTTACACCATTAAAATAAATTGTATTGGAAAAAGAAATTAAAAAAGTGCTTTTCTGATCCTTTTTTGTAAAGGGCATATTTTCTCGCAATATCACACGTGATATTTTGGCTGTGTCGGACGCGCGCAGGAATGAGGGGCGTGTTGATTGGTGGAAGGAAGCAGGAGGCAGCTTCAGCGTCTCGCTCCAAAATAAAAAAAGTTATAACTGAACCCAACCTGGCAGTGACCTACGGGATCCAACAATACGAGCCCGAGCCTCGCCTCGTGCGTAATGGCTTCCTCGCTTGTTGTTGAGGTTTTTTTTCAGCAAAGCGCCGTAAACCGGAAAATGATGGGCCGTGGCATTGGAGATCTGTAAACAGTCTAGATGGGACAAAGCAAGCTAAAACAGCCTGGCCTCATATTTGGTTATATTCGGCCTTTGTGACGACATATAGGCCAGAGCTCAAGTTCTCGTTTTGGAGTGCGCGTGCTCGTGGGGTGCATGTGATCTGGTTTAAGAAGGCAAGAGTAAACAAACACTTCAATGTTAAATATCGGCTTTTCGGCCAGTGAAAAATCATTAGGAAGACATTATAGACATTTTTCCAAGTGAAAAAGTGGAAATTTCAGGTGATGACAACTTAGGTGACATCCTGGTGACCCAAGCCAAAGTAATCATCACTTGATGGATGGAGTTGAATGGTTTTTAGCCAGTCAAATTCCATTTCTCTGATGATGTGACCCCAGTGAGGTCCATTCAATCCAGTGACATTTGCTTTGGCCTGGGTCACCAGGAGGTCGCCTCGTTTGTTGCTGAAACTCTGCAGTTGAATTTTTACGGATGAAATTTTTGCAGGTGATTTTTAAGTTAAAAAAATATTCAAATACATATTTTCACAGAATAAAAAGTCAATGTCATAAATTCAATGTCTAAAAAAAGTCATATTCTAGTGAGACTGTGTTTCTTCCATAAAAAAAATCACCAATATGCACAAAATTGTTTAAACAAGTAGATTCATTGAAAGTCAGTGTGGCTCTTCAGAAATGTCTCCTTTCACCTCCTCACACTAATCCAGCTTGGTCAGACAAAAATTATAATCCACAAAGTATTCAAAGTCAAACTTGTAAGATGCACGTTCATGTACATAAATATTTTGAGCAAAGCAAGCCTCCTCCTCATCACCACCAGATTTGATCATTCTTGTCTAAATCATCCCATTAGAACATTTACACCTCAGCTACAGAGCAGCACGATTAGAAAGCTGGTTGAGTGTGAAAAAATACAGTAAATGAATGTGTTCATTTATGTCTCACACAGCATCCTTCTATTTATTTATCATTTATATAAGCAGTCCAGCTTTTTTCATTATAAAACAGCTTGTTTATTCATTTAAACTATGGTTTATACAGCAGGTCATTCACTCCTGGACGTGTCTCAGGCTGGATGTGATGGTTCTCATAAACGAGCTTCATTCTGCACTGGAAAACCAATGTCACATTTCTATAAACAAGGAGCCTGTTACCATACTCACAAGAAAATCATCTGAATTAGGTTCATTCTTATTAGATCATTGAGCTAAAACATGTTTACATCGCGCTGGAAGAAAAACAACCTGCAGTTGCGACCTTTTGAGTAGAGACTGAAATGCTTATTTACAGATTGCATCTCAGAGATGTGCAAGAGAATGGACCAAGGTTCAAAAAGATGTTGTTTTTTCTTATTTCTGCAAGACACTCTAGCGTGTCCTTCAAAAACAATGTGTTTTTCATGCAAGAATAAAGCCTGAGATGGAAATTGAGCTTTGTAATTTGGCCGACTCTTAAAATGCTTAAAGGCTGCACAACAAAAAAATATTAGTAAACAACATAAAAGAAGAAAAAAGCTATTTACTAGTCACACCGAGCATGAATCAATAGATGACTATTACAAGAGAAAATGTTCACGCGTCTTTTCATTGCTGGGTTTCTTTGCTTTGTGGCGTTTATTTATTTATGATTTTCAACTGTAAGCTGTTTTTTAAAAGAGGTTTTTCATTAAACCATAACTGAAACTTTCCAGTCAACAGACATTATGTCCAGAGGCAGCAGCAGCTGTGGTATTAACCACTTTGGGGTGAAACTTGTTCTAGTTTTTGACCTTAAAACTGCTTATTAGACGAGTAGAATGCAAAAAGTGAGTATTTAAAAGTTCCCAGTGCTGTGCCCAACATGATAGAAGTTAGTTCTTGGCTGTAGAGTCAGCGTGTCACTTGAAGCAGTCGCGGCAAATGTCAGAAGTCTGCACTGTGCTCATAATTTACTTTAATGTTGCGTAGCTGTCACTGACCATGTGGGGAGTGAAGTTATTGTACTTATGTAATCCGACACGGCGTTCCCACCTCCAGGCTTGGAGAACTCTCTCTGCAGTGTCAGTCCTGGTTATCCTGAGCAAAATCTCCAACAGGAAGAATATGTTTTCTCTGTTTTTCCAGTGATTAACACAAAACTACTAGAGGTCTATGCCAGAGACATATTAACACACCAACCATGAAGCCATAAAGTTGATTCGATTTGGAAAAAGTCTGAGATTCCACAGTCGCTAAGCTTTTCCTTTATTTATTTTTGCTTTAGGGAAGCAAATGATTTAAAGTGTTTTTGGCGTTCAAGGCACAGCCGAAGTGTACAGAAATTCCAAACTAGCATGCAGTTGCTAGTAATAATAAATGTTTTAGCTTTTGAAATTTTTTATTGTTTGTCCTCCTGGGAAAAAAAAAGAAAATTACACATGATAAATATTCAAAGCTCTGGTTTGAATTCATTATCTTCAGAAATGTATTCAGTTGCATAAGTGGGTGTCATTTGAATTTAAAATCACTTTCATCTAGGACTTCTTAATGCTAATAATAGTAATAGCAATAATAATGAACTGAATTTCGAGGAAGCATTTGTCTTTCTATTTAAAACATTATCCCAAAATGACTACTTAAATGTGTTAAAAAAAACAAGATATACTGTGTTTTCATTCCTCTTCTGAATATGGATTTTATCCTTGACCTTCGCCCGTGGATGTATGAGGTTCACTGAATGACCTTCTTTATGTTTTTCCACATTCTGCAGCAGCATTCACTTCTCTCAGATTTAACTATTTATAAAGCCTCCCAATGTGAACAGTTAAAACAGCTAATCCCAGTTCTTTGCTTGTTGTGTTGTAAATTTTGAAATTATATTTTTACCATTTTAATCAAGCTTCCTTGTGTTATTATGGAAAAATAGACCAAAAAAATCAGATCCTACCATAATTTACTGGTTTATTCAGGTCCAGTAAACAGAAAATTATGCACCAACGTTTTTTATTTTGTTTCAAAGGTTTAATTTGAAATTCTGAAGGAAATTGCTTTTCAGGGATTTCATTAATTCTGACCTGCAACGTCAAAACATATGCATTTAACAGTTAATTATGCATTTCATAATGAAAATGAGTCCCTTCTATTTTCTGTTTGAGAATGCAAATAAGCTGTCGTTGTGTAAAAGAATTCTTTGTCCCCAAAAGCCTCATACGTTTGCAATTTTTTATGACATTTTCCTTTTTTGGAGGGTGTGAGGGGGTAATGTTCAGGTGAAAGTTAAAAAGTTAGAATATTGTGGAAAAGTTCATTTATTTCAGTAATTCAACTTAAACTGCACCTTCTGCACTGTAACTGCTCACCCTTTAACTTCATCTTTCTTTTTAATTTATAAATCTAAATTGAATTTATGCGTATTTTAATTGTGCTGTCGTGTGGATATTATTGTTCTAGCCATTCTAATTGGAAAGCACACTGAATTGCCTCTGTGTATGAAATGTGCTGTATAAATAAAGCTGCCTTGCCTTTATGGTGAAACACCTGAGACTCATTACATGCAAATCCAGAGATCTCAAGTCTTAGTTATCTTTGTGATGATTATGGCTTAAAGCTTTTGAAAACCCCAAATTTCAAATTCTCAGACAATTAGAATATTGTTAAAAGTGTGATGACTCTCTGTTGGCTGTGGGGACCCAAACAGACAACCACACACACACAGGATGACATTTAAAAGTTTTATTAAAAGTTTACTCCTGAAGCTGAGGCAGAAACCGAGTGGGTTGCTCAGAGATCTCTCCAAACAGTTGAAGACGTAGTGCAGGAGCGTGGGCAGGACGGGCTTGGGTCAGAACAAGGGAGACAACGAGCAGAATGTTCCAATAGGGAGCAGGCAGGAAACAAATCCAGGGTTTTTATCCACAAAACAGAGGCTGGTGAGATCCAGGTGGGGTGAGACGAGAGGAGATAATCACGGTCAGGAATAAGGAATCAGTCATTAAAGGAATGCTGGACATATACTCACATACATGTAATCTGACGGGGAGTCTTCTTTTTCATTGTGCAGACAGGCTGGGAGCCCTAGAGGCGTATTGCTGCCTCAGCCATCCTAACACAACAAAATCCAAGCTCACAGCCCATCGTACACCCCCACAGCATGCAGGAAGCCCATGAACGTCCTTACCCTGCACTTGCTAATGGGAGCCAACAATGTGCTCAAGCTAAACACAGTCACTCCGTCGTCAGCCAAAACGCCAAAGAACTACTGCCTCTGTCCCGCATACCTCCCACAATGTAGGAGAACATGCCCCATTTCTTGTTCCCCACAGTCATGGCAGGGAGTCTGTGGCTGGCTGAGGTTTGTATGGCTGGTGAAACAGGTGAGCAGCATGAGCTTAATTAATGAGAACAGGCTGTGGTTGTCATGGAGCTGGGAGCAGGCAGGCTGCATCATGAAAACAAAGGTTCAATATTCTAGACTCAAAGTGTCACACTCTAATCAGCTAATTCATCCAAAACACCTGCAAAGGGTTCCTGAGCCTTTAGATGGTCTCTCAATCTGAGGCTCAGTCCCAGTACTCGCACTGTACCCTAGGCTCCTCAGTGAAGTGCACTTGGAAGAAGTGTGCAGTAAGGCTTCAAGCGCTTATACAGGTATAGTAGTATAGTATAGTAGTATACTGGTGTGCAAATAATTGACAAATTGGGACAGTGAGCATTGCATCATCGACCGCACTGCATGCCGGGCTGCCAGTCGCTGTTTGTGCTACTTTTTTTAATCTTTATTAACAACTTTAAAGCCCCAGTGTGTAATATTTTTACTTGTTTACTACCAAATTCTGTGCATCCAGTGCACAAACTTGTCCTTTTTCATTAATATTTCTCAACAACATCAATTCTAAATATTCCTCTCAGCTTCAAATTTTACATTTTAAATACAGCACTGGTATAAGTTAAAGAGGCTGTCCGGAGTTTCCCTCTTTCAGGAATTATGTATGGCCCTGTAATTGACTATTTTTTGAATGGTGTGAGGAGCATCATCTTAGACTGAACATAGAGAAAACTAAAGACATGGTGATAGATTTTAGAATGACCCATGACCAGGCTAACCCACTAATAATCCAGGGGTCCACTTTTGAAGCAGTACATGTACCTGGGTATGATCATTGACAATATACTCAACTTTGACCAGCATACATCAGCAATCTGTGGGAAGGGTTTGCAGAGACTCTACTTCTTACGCAGGTTGAATCTTTTTGGTGTGGATAGAACCTTGATGATTTTATTCTACAGATCTTTTATCGAATCTGTTTTAACCTTCTGCTTGATTGCCTGGTTTGGGAATTTGTCAGTGAAAAACATGTCCCGCCTGGCAGGAATAGTCAACACATCCAGTAAAATAATTGGGGCTAAACAGTGCACCCTGTCAGACATCTGGCACAGACAACTAGTTAGGAAGGCAAACATAATTCTAACCAGGAGGAAACATCCTTTGATTGATGAGTTTATTCTCCTCCCTTCAGGGAGAAGGTACAGGCTGCCTCCTATTAGATGCAATAGGTACAAACATTCGTACCTATGGCTATAAAAGCAATATATCTGCAGTAGACATTTGAGATGGTCTTTGTTTTGTTATAGTATTTAACTGTTCTTAACCATTTTTATATTGCCTTTTAAGTTGTATTCTGCTTTTATTTTTTATTTTATTTAATTTTTATGGAATCTTTTATTTCGGGTAGATTTTTACAAAGTGTAAAATGGGGTCGCTGGTTGAATGAGTTGAATGTGTGGATTGTGATGTGGTGTTCATTTATCCTGACTGCTGTTGTGCTCCAAATTTCCTGCAAGAGGGATAATAAACTAACTGAACTGAACTAAACTTATGTTTGATTTTTCAGAAATCCGTAAAAGTGATTGTCTTATCATGTACTGTGATATAATATAAGCAATACGTCTTTTTTTTTTTTGCTAAGCCCACCCTGTCCCGTAGAGCTCCGTGCAATAGGAAACGCTGACCAGACCTAACCAATAGCGTTAGACTACCTGCATGCTACAGCATTTAAGGAAGTACCTCGGCTGATGCAGCGTTGATGAACTTTTCACGGACAAGTAAGTCTTTAAAATATAATTATATGAAAACACAACATGACATGAGAATAATAATTGTAAAACAACGTGTTTTAGCTCTGTTTGTCAGCTACAGAAGCACATTCATAAGTAAGAAACGTGCAGTCGCCATCTTAAATTATCGAGTCGACCCGACTATTGTTGTGATACGCTTGCCAGCCACTAGTTGGTGCCATCAGATAAAATAAATACTCCATACAGCCTCTTTAATAGTTGAATATGGAACCCCAAAGCGACATCTAGTGTGCGGAGGTTGTAGTTGCAACAACAGTATACCTATTCATGAGAAAAGTCGCCATTTCCACGTGTGTTTTGATGCCGTGAAATTTTTTTATATGGGTCCATCTGTTGCAGGCTTCACCTAAACTCACTCTGGTTTTAGATCTTTTATGGTCGCTCCTCTTCAGAGAAGGATAATGACATCTTCTGGGCTCAGAAGCAGCTGCTTGACTTGCCGAGTCCGCCATTTCGGTCCACTACGGACTGTAGCGTGAATGAATGATTGGTTTTATGGTTTTATTGTCTCTTAGGTTTTTAACTTTTTTGTCTTTTATGTTGCTTCTAGTATTTTGTGTTTGTTTTTACTTGCATTGCTATGTTTACCTATTAACTTGTATTTTCCTATGTTATTTTAATCTTTTTCCTTGACCCACTTGTTTTATCTCTGTTTTATTTTATGTTCAGCACTTTGGTCAGTTGTCATGCTGTTGATAAATGTGCTATATAAATAAATCTGGATTGGATGTTCCACAGTGCCAGCCTCGCTGTGCAAAGCGGACTAATTACTGTATTTGGCAACCCACAATGGTGCCCTCTATTGGCTGGTAGATGTAAACATAAATCCAGTGTAATAAAATATTAAATATTTCAATAATTATACTTGAAAATTCACTTTTTCAGAAGAGACACTTCAGCCATTGCTCCGCCTTTTTCTCAAAATTACCATGCAGCAATGGATTGTGGGTAATACACTTCACCCAAGTCCACATCAAATGCAGATCAAGGGTGCAAAGGGGGCGTGGTCACCTTCAGCACTTGAGAATCGGGACACTAGGGACTCGCACCCCTAACTGGAACGCACAATTGAGGGGCACAAGGGTGGAAGTGCGAGTATGCAGAGCACCTAAGTTGAACTACTGAAATTAATGGACTTTTGCACCATATTCTAATTTTTCCAGTTTCACCTGTACTTGCACATTATGTTGCCTATTAACGTCACACTTAAGGCCCAGTCAAAAGACAAAATGTAAGTATGTACGCTCTATTCTACAGAACAAAGAGACCTCTTTTGTTTGTTGCACTCAAAGGTCAGCAGAGTGGTGAAAGGCTTTCAGCTTCATCTGTCTATGCTCAACCATCCTGAACAGCAGATAACTGCAAACAGACACCAGCAATGATGACCTTCTAAGATCAATCTCTTATTGTGATGAACAGATAGCGCTGCTGTTTTCTACATTTCCTCTGACAATCATGTGTCAATAGCAGCAGGATGGCTCTTTGTGTCCTCTCACATCAGGTGTGATGGGTGCTTCCAACATATTAATGAATAACAAGAGCCACAAATGAAGCCGCAGCCATCTCGTCCTGTGATCTAATTCACACAGGAAGAGAAGAAACTAGTTTCCTTTAACATATCCTGCTCTCGCTTCACATCCAGGGGATAAAAACACTGTCTCTGCATGTTCCTGTTAGCTTTTTATCACTTTCTAAATATTTGCTTTTTTCCTCTGCCTCACTGGTGTCTGTCATAGAAGCAGGAGATTTGACTCGCAGGATTAACACAAGGCTTTCATTTCCAGCTACGGACAGGTCTCTGATCTCATCCAGCCTGCAGATTTACTGCTGCTCGTAACCAGCGCGTACAGATGAAAAAGAGAGCAGCGCTCAGACGCTTCTCATGCAGGCATATGTCTTCATCCATAGAGAATATGCACAAGACCTTTAATCTATGGCGTCTGCATGAAGGTGGGCAGATTGTAAAGAGGTTTATGGGCAAAACTGCAAAGAAGGGATGAAAAGAAGCAAATCAGAAACCACAGAAGTGGACATCTGGGGGTTTGAATACAAAAGGAAAATGTTCACTTTTGAAAAACGCAGTCGTACACAAAGCGGGACAGGCCATTAACATTGAGAATCATTATTTTCTATACAACTCTGTCCCCTTTTTGAACATTTTAACATATTTTTTGTCCATCTCTCGCTGATTAGTCAGTCTCTGTGAGTGCAGTAGTTAGGTAATAAGGTACTCAACACATTCGTACCTGGGAGTCTTTCATGGCCTCAATTACAGGAAATAACAAACTTTGTGAATAAGGTTTAAATGATTAAGCTGTGGATGAGATTTTCCCTTTATTGCCACTTGACACGTTTCCCCCTCTTTGGAGCACAAAGGTCCATCATGTGGAAGTGATATCTACATTCAATGTCACTGATCTTTCTTTCAAAGTAAAATGTTCATTTGTTCACTCAATAACACTGTAATGCAGGAGATTCATATCTGCACTATTCGTTTACTTCCTTTCTTCTATGGCAATGCACAGATTTGTATTCACATCAGGACCCTGGTTTTGAAATTTCTCCAGGCTTTGATCACATTTTGGGTTTGGTGTGTACGCTGAGGCCTGAATATTCATATTTCTGTCCACATGGTCTTCTATCATGTCTGCACAGTTAAATCTAATATCCTGTCCAAGCCAAATGGAAATTATCTCTGAAATGCTGGAGTGTGTGTCCCTCGAAAGGTTATCTGATGCACATGTAGATAAATTCAGAACAATGCAATTTGGGGATGGTGTCACAATAGCCCTCACTAGCATTTTTTGTGATACATATAAAAAAGTTTTAATTGGTTTGACTGGGTTGAATTCCATCTACATTTGGGTGGAAAGTCTTTATTTTGGTTTTGTTTGTGCTAGCTGCATCAGCATCCACTGATCACAACATGTCATCACACCAGGTGAGTTTTCAGATCAATAACTTTACTGGTTGATGCTCTTCAGCCATCCATCCAACATGATGAGCAGCGATGGGGCGCTAATGTGCTGCTTCACTAGATCTGAGAGTGGGTTGATGTTTAAATGTTGTTTAGATTTTGTTTATTTGGTCCAACACATGTGCTGGCTCATGTTGTGAACCATTCATTTCACACTCATGTCAACAAAAAACCAAGCTAATGCAGGCTCTTCTTAAAGATACCGTATGAGATTTATTTTCTGGAGCATTTTTAATAATTCAATGATTTGTCAAAAAAAGAAAAATTTTAATTGATTCTGAAACGTACAATCCTGGAAAAACCTCATCCAATCCAGCGCTGGTCCCCCTTCCAAATAATTGGATCATAAATCATCCATCAAACTGTCCTCTCTCATCCCGCTGCACGTAACAACCTCTGTGCATGAAATGTTTAGGTGATGGAGTTATTGCCTGAGAATGCATTTAAGTCTCTACTCTGCCATTTGCGTGACAATGAGTGTGTGTCTGTGTGTGTGTGCACGTTGCTGTGAGCAGGCAGAAAGGACAAAATTCAGTTCATGTTGTGGAGGTTTTGTTATTGGTGGGGAAGATTGTCGGTGGCGCTGAGCTCTTGGGATTTGGAAGTGAAGAATAAACCAAGAAAGCTAAAACCTGCCTTGTTTTTCTCCATAAAAACACCACGTTATTTATGATAGCATGCTGAATTATTTGTTGGGGGTGTCATGAAGGAGATTTGGTTCAGTTCAGAGGTGGGTTTAGAAAATTTACCTAGCAGCTCAGCCGAGCTGTGTGTCTGCTAGTGCATGTGTGTGTCAGGGCTGACAACTTTTGCAATTTTGTATGCGTGAGAGTCGAGAGGCGACGCGTTCATTTAGCCTCCCTCTGTTGTCCGTGAGAGAGGGGGTGGGGTGGCTTTTTCAGGATGAGAATGGACCCGGTGCACGAATGTTACGCACCAGACTATCTAGGTGGTGTGGGTAACAATGAAGGAGGCATATTCAGATGGTAAAATCATGGCAAGATGTTTTATTTACAAAAGACCACATGCAAACACAAACTAAACTGGCAGGTAACAATTGACAAAGGTCTCATAATCTCAGTCTCAGAGAAATTAACACAATTAGCAAACCTTACTGAATGTTTCCCATCTTTACTGGGTCGCCACCCCCAAAGTGAATGCCACATTACGTTGACCTCACATTGCTTTCCTACAGGCATACAGGCTACTCAGGGAAAACCGATAGTCTGCACTTGACAGACATGTTTTACAGAATTCACCCAAAAGGGTACCACACAGTTTAGCTAAAAACCTTAAACTCTGAGACAAGTTGTTAAAATCAAGAAAACACAGAACATAAACACGGCCAGGGAGCCAACAGGACAGCGCTCCTTCCTGTCCGGCCGCTCCAAGAATCTGAGGTGTGGCTGGGCTTTGTAGCAGTGTCTGGGCTGATTGAGAGTTGGGACAGCTGGTACAACCAAAGTGGAGGCAATTAGTGGGAGTGGAGCCAGGTGCTACAGGTGCTCTCCTCACACACTCTCAGGAAGGGAAAAAACCACAGGAGAAGATTAAAATACAAAACAAAAACAGCCAGGGGCTGTAACAATGAAGAAATGCTAATTTCCGGGTTCCGACCGGAAGTATAGGTTAGTTATTTCCAGCTAGTATTATGCTACTGAAAATATGTGGTAAATGAGTGGATAAATTAAGATATTAAATTGTAAAATGTTGCTTTTATTGGCATGTATGTGTTGGTATGTGTATGTGTGTGTGTGTGTGTGTGTGTGTGTGTGTGTGTGTGTGTGTGTGTGTGTGTGTGTGTGTGTGTGTGTGTGTGCGTGTGTGTGTGTGTGTTAACCTACTCCCCAGCCCCTCGATTAAATGGAAGTGAAAGTAAAGTGAAAGTGAAACGCTGATAGAAGACAGGTGAATAGCAGCGCATCTGATCTGAGCAGAACTTTCACTCTGTGCTCTACGACGGTCTGCAATGGAATTATTGGAAAATTTGGAAACTGAAATGCACGCAAGTGCAAACCACGTTGATATTTGCAGTAGCAAGTTCTGTCTAACCGACCGCCGTGAGAGTTCTGCTCAATGAAGCCAAACGGCTGTGACGTCACTGCAGTCGCCGCCAGCTAGTTTCACTAAACGTCTGTAAAGGACAACAAAGCACGTCCGAGACGCTCCGAACTAACTAGAAAAGTGCTAGTGATTCATACCAAATCACTGGTGAAATGAAGGACTTTAGTGGCAGATAATGCCTTATTTAGAGGCTGCACCGCTGCCACAACAACTCCCATTATGGATATACGCCGATCGTACATGGATATTTCTCGGACTCCAAATAGCACCAAAGTTCTCTGGGTGAGTAAATTAACATGTTGCATAGTAGAAATAAGGTCCAGGTAGCAAAAACTGTAGTTACTGTTTAATAATAATACGTGTTTGTCATGCCCCTCTTAGTCAAGTTGGCACTAGTTAGCACAGCCGCGTTGTGTACTCACCTTCATAGTTGTACATGTACGGGGGAAATGTACAACTTGAATCCCTTTTCTCGTTCGCTTTGTGGAGCAGATGAAAAAGTGTCGACAATACGATGAACGTCATCGACTGAAATTATCGGCAAATTCCCAAGGGATCTGCAAAAGTGCAGTTCACTGCCATGTTGACATTACTGCGAAGGGGATAGGAAGTAGCACGGCTCTCCGGAGTTCATCAACCGGAACTAGCGTTTGCTATCGTGCGCAGGGTCCATTGAAGGGGGTCAGATGTGTGTGTCTGAGAGATGACAGCCCAGGTGTGTGTGTCGCAGGCAGGTGTTGTACCATTTTCTGCAACCATCAGAATCTGTGACTCTAGTGGGGAGCCTGAAGAAAGGGATTGGACCCTTGAATTGTTTTTTTTTTCTAAGTGTACCTTAGTTGTATGGCTTTTTGCAGTATTGCACCTTTAAAGTCTCATGAAATGTATCAGCAAGTTCTAACTGTGGAGCTGGTCCACTGAGTAGGTTGCATTAATTTTTGAACTATGCCGTGTTTTGTCCATGCATAAATGTTGGACTCTGATTTCTACTCAATGAGCTACTCCTGCTTTTGTGTCTGAATGCAGAATGAGATGATTATTTGTTACGGACAAGAAAATGAGGTATAAATTTATTGTCTTAATATACTTATCATTTTAATCAAAGCTTGTTACAGAAATGTCACTTGCATACATTGAAGCCTTTGCAAGTTCAAAGGGCAGGAAAATCAATAAAATATGCAAATTTAACTTATTGATACAATCTCTGCACGTAGCTGAAGGGTCACACTGCCAACAAATCCACCAAACACTCCCCTTGGAGACTCGTTATTAGAAGGAGTTTGGCTGCTAAATAAACAAAGGATGCTGAATCTAAATGTGCCTTTTGCCCCTGTAATTACAATACGGTTGTGCATGACTCTTTATCAGAGTTCTCAGGAGCTGCGCTGCAGAAAATGTTGGCTCTAAGTGCAGCTAAATGCACCAGAAATGGTTTGTATGTAAGAGGAAAGAAACAGGACAGCATAGCGTTTGTACAAACAAAAGAATGCTATGGCAGAGGTTTTTTAGGTTCTGGCAGATGTCACATGAGCAGAGCTGGGGGACTGCTGTCCTCAAGCAGTCAGTCTGGTGCTCGGGTACAAACAGTTCTGGTCCAGAGAACAACCTGGAGGCAAAACTCACATGGGGTCAGTGGGGTAAATGGAGGAAAAACAGGAAATAGAAAAGTGGGAAGCATCCAGAGGTTAAAGGAGAAAGTTGGCTAAAATTGTTTTTGACCCAACTGAAAGAGTCAAACTGCTTTTTAATAGTCCCGTAGAATCCTGCACATATTAGGGTAAAGATGGGTTTCAGCAACCCTGGATCGCTTTGATAATGAAATTCAAATTCAGAACAAAATGTGCAGAGAGCACAGAAACTGTTGACCTGAGAATTTCATGAGTAAAACTTGAGACTATGCATGTTCCTCATAACGACAAATATGTTTAGTTTAGTTTGGGTTAAAGGGATATTCCACCCAAAATTGAAATTTTGTCTATTGACATATTTCCCAGAGTTAGATTAATGGGACAAAGCATTTTGTAACCAGCGCAGTAATTCTCCTGATCTGGCAGCCGTCCGTCTGTTTTAGCTTAGCATTAACAATGGAAGTGAATGGTAGGTGCTAGCATGCTAGTACTTGCCATTCACTTTCATTGTTTATGCTAAGCTAAAGCTAAACGAAAGCAGACGAACTGCTGCCAGATCAGGAGAATTACTGCGCTGGTTACAAAATGCCGTTTCCCACTTATCTAACTCTGGGAAATATGTCAACAGACAAAATTTCAATTTTGGGTGGAATATCCCTTTAACTGAACAAGGACACCGCAAAAAAAAAAAACAATGTTACATGTAAGAAAAATGCAACCGTGTTTTTGTACAGAGGTTTTGTAGCCAGGTGCTAATTTACAAACCGAGCCCACAAAACAAAAAGTTAGTGAAGTCTTACATGTGGGGCTTCATAATAAAAACTGCTAGGCAATTTAACTTGCAATAAACAATCAAATATTCCATTTTCTTCTTCTGCCCTTTATGTCAGCATGACGCTCTCTCGTCCATCTGCTTCAACCAACATCATCCAAACTGGGTGTGGGCATCAAGGGAAATGAGGGTTCATCCTATTGGCTAAATAAATCATTGGCTTAGATCATAAATGGAATCTCAGCTGGAAACATTACAGCTTCCCATTTTCCCTAGAAATATTAATACTGAGCTTGCTGATGCTGTGGCAATGATGAGTTTTTGTCATGTTGTGCATTCACAGTGAAATTGTTTTAAAGTGTTAGAAACATTCAGGTTAGCCTCAAACGTGTTGATGAGGCAGAGGTATGCCTGTCATGCTCAGCTGATAATAAGCACCAGTTCTGTGTTGATTTTGCAGTTTCATGCAGACACTGATAATGGTAGAGCCTCTCAGGAGATTTTAACCGACAGACTAATAAACATGTACAAGCTACGTTGGGTGTTTTGGTGAAAACATTATTTAGAAACATTTGTGTCCTCATTTACGTATTCCCTTTGGGGATGGGATATCCATTCATGCACTGAAGTAAATATGTCGGTAAATTAGGTCTGAAGGAGAAAAAAATATCCCATCATTTCACAAAGCATGTAAATACTCTGCCAGTCCACTATTGTAGAAGCTTTCTAGGCCATTTTATGACTTGGAAATGCATGAAATAAAGTGACAAACCATAACTATGAGAGGGGAGGATTTAGTTTAGTTACAATAGCACCACAGACTCTGAAAAACACCAGAGGATCCACAGCAAGTCTCTTTTACCACAAGCACAAAAGGTGTAAATAAAAGAGAAAATAAGAAAGTTCAACAAAGATGGTCAGCATGATTTAGTTGAAATCAACAATTTTTTTTATTCTAAGGAGTTACTTGACTGTTCTTTGATTGGATAATTACAATGAAAAAGAGATTTTCATTGGTCTTGAGCCTCTGGTAAACAGACTGTTGCACAGGATTTTTAGCCTGGCCTGCCAGACTCGCCCTTTGTCTATTCTACACAGAGGACGAGCCTGGTAACGTTCCCATTCAAATAACCCCACCCCCTGAGAGTTCTCACCGAGCCAATCAGCGCTGAGCAGCGTACATCACCCACCGCAACGCTCAGTTTCTCATAAACAACAAAGATGGCGTCTGAAGCGGAGTTCGCTGCGGCTCTTTCCTCTGTTCTAAATGACTTGGACATGTCTTTAAAACCACAAGAAGAAGCACTAAAGGCCTTTCTTCTAAAGAAAGATGTTTGCGCCGTGCTACCAACTGGATTTGGAAAAAGTTTAATATACCTGCTGAAAACAAGGAAAATGACGTGGAAGTGTGAGGCTGCAAACATCTACAGTAAACGTATAACATATTTGTTCTGGTTATCATTTGGAAAAGTAGTAGGTAAGTCTTAAATAAACATTTTTGATGTTTAAGCCTCTATCGTCGTCTGGCTTGACCGCGGTCATCTGTCGAAAACTGTCCTGTCTCGTAGTTTTCGTTCGAATATTAAAGGCCCTATGTGGGATATTCATAGAAATCATGGTAAAATTGCGACTCTTTAGCGCCATGCAGTTCAGAGTAAGTATTGCAGCTATGGTGGCCCACTCAAAAAGGCAACAACCTCCAGCGTTCACTCCAGCCATCTGGTCCGTTTCTTTATAAAAAGCATGAGATTGATTTATTTCCAATCTCTCTAGCCTAACCCACACAAAGCATATAACTACTCCACCAGTTAAAAAACATTTTTTAATGACTGTTCAGTCTTAATGCATAATGCCACACACACACACCTCCCCCCGACAAGGCGGCGCGATCCGCCACCCCCCTCAGTCAACAAGCATCACGGCTGGAAACATTTCTAGGGGAAACACTGCTGTTAACTGTTATATCAACCTACCAGTCCTGAAGGAAGCTAGCATAGCTGTCACCGATTCATACACGGAGGAGGGGTGGCATCAGCTGTGGCGTCCGGTGTCATGTGGATCAGAGCAGCGGAGTAAACAAGCTTCTGCCTGGCCATCAGCTGATCCTGGCACACAGTCATTGTGTGAGCCGCAGTGGAGATGGAGCGAACATCAACCACTGGCTGCTTAGCGATCAGATAGCCGATGAGGTTTGGCTGGAGCCGGGGACACGCAGTGGAGATGAAGTAATCTAATGCTAACGTAGCCACCAGCTCTGAAGTTAACTAATGCTAACGTAGCCACCGGCTAGCGGCTGACCGCTGAAGCATGTTGGGAGAGACACGGCAGGCTGCGGTAAGAGAGGAGACTTTAATAGAAGGAACTTTCTTGAAGAAGGACTTTGGAACTGATACGTTGGGACTGGATTGGGAGCTTTATTATGAAGAAAAGAAATGATCAGCTTGAGGTGAGTCAGGAACAACACTTGGAGGCTGGTGTCTAGCTGTTGCAGGCGGGGTTCTCATCAAATGCTGCTGCCGAGTGTTGGAAATTAATAAGACCTGACAAATTTGACGTGTCTTTTGATTTCATTGTTTGTTATTCAAACTAACAAAGTACAGCAACGGTGTAGCAGCTAGTCTCTTCTCTTAGTTGAATTGGCAGACGTCATGCTTCCAGGGCTCACTGCTGCCCTCTGCTGTTCCTTTCAGGTTACAGTCATAGTGCAAATGCATAACGTGGAGCTCACATGTCCCTAAATAGCTACCGTATTTCAAATGGTAGGGCTGGGCGATATATCAATATTTTTAAAATATCGATAATAATTTCAAACAAGATATAAGATCACTTTATATCGATACAACTAGTCAAGTTGCGGAGCAAGCTAGCCGCTAGCGGCTATCACTAGCAGCTATCACTAGCGGCTAGCTTGCGCCATCTCTAAGTGGTCATTACATGTATTCTCAAGCGTTTGCTCAATCAGGAAACCTCTGGGTCAATGTTCTGCTCTAAACTTTACATTTGACTTAGTGGTTTTTAATTATTTGAGGACGTTTGTTAGTGTTTCAGCGAGCCGTTTCACCGTGGCTCCCGTCCCAACACAGCTCTGTTTATCCCGCTTGACGGGCCAAACCCCTCCCTCAATTCAATTCAGTTCAATTCAGTTTATTTATATAGCGCCAAATCACGACAAGAGTCGTCTCAAGGCACTTCACAAAGTAAACATTTCAATACAGTTCAGTTCATAAGCCAATCAGTAAA
This sequence comes from Aphyosemion australe, assembly GCA_006937985.1. Taxonomy (NCBI): domain Eukaryota; kingdom Metazoa; phylum Chordata; class Actinopteri; order Cyprinodontiformes; family Nothobranchiidae; genus Aphyosemion; species Aphyosemion australe. The sequence continues at coordinate 3,822,813 of SSNS01000025.1, forward strand.
AAAGTTTCCTATATAAGGGACCCAGCAGATTGCATCAAGACACTGACTAGTGTCATTGTGTTGGTGTACTCAGGAAACAGGTACGGCAAGCCACAGTGGCCAAATGACCTCAGGCATTTGTAACGGTTTCAAGAGTCATGTTGCGGGTTAACATTTTAATTTGAAAGGACATTCAGTGGGCGGGAGAAGTTGTTCCGGTTTTCGCCGTTTTGTTATGCTGGGAAGCTGCTTCGTTACGAGCGATTATGTTGAAAAAGTTAAGAATTTATATCACTTGGTTGTTTTTTTAACACAGAGAAAAGATAGTTTTACCTTTCTTGCTGACGTTTTGACCACCATCCTCAGAGTTAAGTCGCTGTCGGCGGCTTCACTTCCTTCTCAGTTTATCCGAAGTGAAGCCACCGACAGCGACTTAACTCTGAGGATGGTGGTCAAAACGTCAGCAAGAAAGGTAAAACTATCTTTTCTCTGTAAAAAAAAGAACCAAGTGATATATGAAGAAACACACAGAATGAACGCACAAAAGAAGCTAAGAGTTTGTAAGGCGTGGGTTACGGCGGCAGTAGCCCTAAATAAATACCCATAATAGAGCAACCAGAGCCCGAGTCATTACAATATGATCACTGATATGAGTCAATAATGTGATATTCCTGCCATGTTTGCCTTAATAACTTTTAATAACTCCATGCTCCATGAGCCACGTGACTGTAATCCTCTGAGTAGTTGATGCAATTACATCATGAATTTAGCTTAACATGATAGATTTTTTCTCTGGACAAGAAATAGTTACTGGTAATATTGTGAATGATAGGATATATGAGCCACCTCTAGAGGGAATTTAAATGATGTTACATTACATTGATGGTTACAATAATAGCTTACTGCTTATGTGTGTTTAACTGTACTTTATTACCATTCTTCTTTCTCTAAGTTTATGGGCTGATGTAACAAGTGAATTTCCCCACTGTGGGGTTAATAAAGTCTATTCTATTATATTCTATTAACTATAAATATATAATAAAAGTGTCTGTGGGACATTTGAGACACCTATCTCTAGCTTTAACTGAGATAGAAAGATATTATTACAGACTCAAGGTGCAGTTTACATTAAAACAGTAACAAATCCAGTATAAAAATGAACCATGTAAAACACATAAAGATATAATCCTACATGTGTGTTACAGTTTTTTTCGATTGCTAAAACTCAAAAAGCAAAATTGAGGCACGATTTTCACAACCTCTACTTCTGTTCCCAATCGCTTAACTCAATTTATCACTACTCAAGATATCCTTATCATATTAGAACTCTGATTTTCCTCCTTTACACTCTGATGTCAATTTCACATTCCCTTGCTGTCAAAACACAGCACACAATTATCAGGTTTACACACACTTCTCACATAAATCCTCAAAGCTTCAATCAACAACACACAAATATTCAAATCTCTAAACTTTCGGGTCTGGCGAGCAATTTGCAATCAGGGACTGCAGCATGAAAGGAGGCTTGACGCTCTGTTGTGTTTGATGAGCAATGGAGAACAGAGACAACAGACAACAGAGAAGGAGAGGGGTACGTATGGGAGTAGGAGGAGGAGGAGGACGGGGAAGGGGAGGAGGAGGAGGAGAAAGAGGAGGAGGAGAAAGAGGAGGAGGATGGGGAGGGGGAGGAGGAGAAAGAGGAGGAGGAGGACGGGGAGGAGGAGGACGGGGAACGGGAGGAGGAGGAGGAGAAAGAGGAGGAGGAGAAAGAGGAGGAGGACATCGCCTGTGACGTTGACGAGGCCCTCTGGCCAGACAGAGACTGGACGCATGATGCCCCATGAATATGCTTGAATGGGGGGGGGGTGTTGAAATTAAAGTGTTTTGTCTCTAAATGTGTGTGTGTGTAATGTTTGTCTATGAGAGAGTGGGCATTGTAATAGATTCAGTGTGTAATAGATTCAGTGTGTTCCATTTCTCTAACTGTGTTTTCAGTTTTGCTCCTCAGTGTTCTATCCATGCTTGGTAGTGTTCTGCCAAATGCTACTTGTGTTTATTCAATGAATGGTATGTGTGTGTCATGTGAAAATATGGCTGTGTTTACCAAATGAAAACACGTGTTCCATTTTGTTAACATGTTACAAGATCTGATGGCAGAGTTGTTTTGCAAAGGGATGCCAGGGTTTAGCAATTTGTGTGTGATGTTTGGGGTTTTGTGTTTGCAGTTTTGAAAGAAACGTATAGTTTCGACAAACGTGTTTTAGCAATCGAAAAAAACTGTAACAGACACCAGGTACCAGTGTGTTTAAAGCTCAGACTGATGGAGAATGGCACTAAGGTTAATGTTGGACAAGAATCAATACATTTTTATGCATTTAATCTGCTGATTAATTTATGTATACAATTTAGCTTGAAGGGCATTAACTTGTAAATATTTTACAGGAGGAAAAATATCGAGATATATATCATATATCGGAATTCATCTAAAATATATCGAGATATAAGTTTTGGTCCATATCGCCCAGCCCTATCAAATGGTAAATGGCCTGTATTTGTATAGCGCCTTCTTAGGGTTCTACAACCCCCCCAAGGCACTTCACAACACAATCAGCTGTATTAAAAATGTAAAATTTAAAGCTGAGAGGAATATTTAGAATTGATGTTGGTGAGAAATATTAATGAAAAAGGACAAGTTTGTGCACTGGATGCACAGAATTTGGTAATAAACAGTTAAACATATTACACACTGGGGCTTTAATACAGAATTGGTTATAACTCCTTGGATTCTTAAGTTTTTACTACAAAGACAACTATCATTCACGTGTACGCCAGATGCCATCTTTGACTACAGCTAAAAAACTACAGCGTCGCGCGATACAGTCGTCATTTCTGCCTTTATTCTGATTGGTTATTTATGAGCTGGCTAGTCCCGCCCCTCATGGTGCTCTCTGCCTCTGAGTATCCAGACTCGTCCTCTGTGTAGAATAGATAGAGGGAGAGTCTGGCAGGTCAGGCTACAGGATTTTACTGTACAGAACTTACTCTACCATTCGTGTTCACCCCTCCGTAATTCTGTGGCTCACACACTCGCTCTGGTACAAGGTAAAAACCAGAGCTCAGAGCTTTTTAGAAATTTGTTGCATCATCTTCAATACAAAATGTGTCTTTTCAAAGTCATTTCAGAGGTTTATGACAAATCAGAAAAGCCGCAGGAGTTCTTCTTTCAGGTCTTAAAAAGAGCAAACCAAATGAAAAGTCCCATCATGTTTGAGCTTTGCTTGTCGTTGAAAAAGAGAAACCTCTCTCTTACGCCATTTTCATGCAGCTCGTAATGTGTCTGTGGAGCTTTGCTCAGATGGAAACAGAGTTCTCTGAAAGGAAAATCTAATCAGAAACGTGGCGTTGAATGAGGAAATAAAGCAGAACCTATAATGTCCTTCAGAACTTTTTCTTTTGTTGATTGCAGTGCTGGAGTTGCTTGTGTGATATCTAACTGAAGAAAAGCAGATACAGTTAAATGAGTACATTTTTGTCTATGTGTAACAAAATAAATAAAAAAACAGGTTACACATAATTCATGTGAAATGCAGATGACCAAACATAAATCGGGGGGGCTCTGTTGTGCCCCATGATTGTGTAGCCTACAGAACTAGACTGAGAGACCATCTAAAGGCTTTTGCAGGTGTTTTGAGTTAATTAGCTGATTAGAGTGTAGCCCCAGGTGTCTTCAATATAGAATCTTTTCACAATATTCTAATATTGTGAGATAGTGAATTTGGGATTTTCATTAGTTGTCAGTTATAATCATCAAAATAATGGAAATAAAGATTTGATATATATCAGTCTGTGTGTAATAAATGAATCTAATATATTTCACTTTTTGAATGGAATTACTGAAATAAATCAACTTTGTCATGATATTCTAATTTTATGACCAGCACCTGTATTGTTGTTTTCATTTGCTTGGTACTAGTTTATTGGTTTATACTGGATTTTATGCATGTCTGTACAGCACTTTGGTACCATGTTTGTCTGTAACATGCTGAATAAATAAAGTTCAAGTCGATTCTTGCATTTCTGTACCTGTGCATACTCATTGTTCTTTAAAGAAGACCAAGAATGTAAACCAACATTTTCCTTGTTGTTGAATAAAGACAGCTTGGGTGGTCAAAAGCAGCATGCCAAAAAGTCAAAGTCATGTGTAACCTACTTTTTATGTAATTTAGAAAAATTGAAAAAGATGAGAGAAAAACTCCTTTTCTGAGCAAGCCTTTCTAACAATGTCACAATGAAACCACTCCTGCTACAGCTACAAGTTCCAACCCACTTCAGGCTCAGCAGCATTTAAACACTGGTCGCAGCAACGCTACCGCAGAGCCACGGTTAGCCGGGCCTCTGTTAGCATCAGCCTGAGCTGTTAGCTTCAGCTAGCAACAGCCTTGTTGAAAGAGAGAAAAACAAGCACTCACCACTCAGGTTTCAGGATAAACTGGTAAAATTCAGACTAGAAATGAAGGCCAGCTAGATCCACAGCTTCTGGTCCGGTATTGTTCTTCCTTGTTAATCTGCAACCCTTCTACAAGCAGCCTGTCTTTGCCACACACTCATTCTTGACTCATCACTTGATTTGGGGACTTCTTTTTTTCAGAACTTTATTGAACAAACGAACAGTTACAAAATGACAAAATGTACACAAAATTGAACACAGAACATGTGCCAGGGTGCAAAAATATCAAATAAATTCAAGTAATTTATATGTAGTGCAAGTATTAATTGTTTTAAAGCCTAAATGTTAAAAGTTCCATTAATTAATTTCATATAAGGGGGCTTTCTGAGAAACCCTGACTGTAGTTATAGTTTCTGCTTTCACTTGTCTCTCTTCAAACCTCCCAACACACACACACACACACACACACACACACACACACACACACACACACACACTGGTGGAGTGGGTGGGGAAAACAGGTTATTTATAATTAGCCTTATTATGTGCGTTTTAGTTGGCCATTCCTCAGGGCTCCTGGGACATTTTAAAATGTTATATGCTTTATAGAGGCTCAAAGATCACTTTTAGATTGCATTCTTGGTCACCTTTAAAACTGTTAAAAAGGAGATATCTCCCTCTAAATGGAATGCAGCCCTTGTTTGTACACCTGTCCTTTTCCCACTCGTTCAAGTCTGCTGTCAAATGAGCTTATTGGCCTCGTTTCCAAGGTCTTGAAGGCCAAAGGCTTTCCCTTTATTTGCAACAAAACAACCCATTATAAATATGTTAGAGGTCACATGTGCCAAGAACAGAAAAGGAGTTCTAATTTCGAGTTCTTTAAACCTTCAAAATTCAGTGTTACTTCAGAAATCTGCCACAACAAGATGCATTGACCTCACCTCAAGCAAGTGTTAAAAAATACACACATTTTATTGTAAACGAAGAAGGAAAGAAGACTTTCTCATATTAGTGAGTCTTTTCCTCCCAGATGATGACAGATGTGTTTTTTAAAACACCTCCACTCCATTTAGCTTTTAACAATTTCAAGTTGTTCACGTGGAAAAAAAACAAAACAGCAGGTGGTTTAGACTAAAAGAAAATGGCAACATATTTTCCCGTTGGCTGGGTTGTCTGTTGCATTTATTGGTGGTCTTTTCTCTGCAGTTTGGGGAACGGCGTGTAGATCTGATGCCTAAAGAAAGTGACATGACAGTGACACAATATAATCCCCCAAAAATCACTTTTATTATGCATAAATACCTGGAAAGTATTACAATTATTGCTTCATTATTACATGACTAATCCTGACCTGTGGGCTGTTTCTGTTGTATTCCCAGATTAAAATCACTGACATAAAGCCATTTGACGTGTGTTTTATTCAGCTGTTTCTCAGACAGCTACATAGAATCCTCTTGAGAGACACTTTGGCTGACCTTGTTTTGTAGGCCGGGGAACAAGCCAGGAGAAGAGCTCTTTTGTCTCTTTCTTCCATCACTCTGCCTGTAAAAGGTCACAATAAAAGAAAAGGTGGAAATAGAAAGACTAAAAGGAAAGAATAGATGGATATATGAAGATCCGTGAGAAAAATATGAACATTTTAAGCTTTTTTCTAATTTAACTGCAGTGCATCTGCTTCAGAGCCATTGTCTCAGCAAAATAAAATAATTGCTGGGATGTTACAAACTGCACTGCATGAAATTTCTCCCCTGAACAGCAGCGGGCCATGCATCCAGCTCACTGTATCAAAGCAGCTGACTAAGAACCAAAATAATGGTTAGCGTCAGCCCAGTTCTTTCGCAGGACGGCCAGTTGTTTGGTTTTGTGCTTCTGCTTTGTCATCAACAGAATCGCCTTTCAAATCTCCACAACAAAGGCAACAATGAACCCTGGAAGGCCCTGGACTGGTAACACAGGTCATGGGAGCCAGCAGAAGCCATATGGGCCTATTTTGGTACCAAGCATTGCTTTGCAGCGTTTAGTCTAGCATGAGACAGCCAAGGGTGAGCACCCAAGTTTTCTTTCATTAAAGGTGCTGAAAGGGACCAAGACCGCCTGGGAGACCATCAGCCCAGAGAAAGTGTACCACCATGTTCAAGAGCAGCTACCGGCGCGAGGTGCGCAAGGAAAAGTATGAGCGCTCAGACGTCTTTGATGTTGACACCAGGGACCCCGAATCCTCTGCCGGCATCTCAGCCATCCAGGGCTGGGAGAGCCTTCAGGAGCTCAACAGTCGATTTGCCCGGTACATCAACCGGGCCAGAGTCCTGGAGCAGCGGAACGCCGTGTTTCGCAAACAGCTGGAGACACTGCAGCGGATGGAAGAGGCCAGTGGCCTGGAGGAAGCTTTTACAGAGCAGATTGGAATCAACAGGCAACGCATCAGAGAGCTGTGCTCTGACCGAGCCAAACTCGAGCGAGAGCTGAAGGAGTCCTGCCGGATGCTGGATGAGTTTACCAACAAGTAAGGAGGAGGATTGTAGCTTTTATCTCACAGTCAAAGGTCAACGTTACCTCCTGAAGATGGAGTGTGCTTCAATGTCCTTTAAGAATTAGAGTTAGTGTTGAAAGTGAGAAGACGGTGACGGCTTAGAAAAGAAAAATAGTGAGACCATAACCTTTATCTGAGTCCTGAGCAGGAGTTCTCTCTGTTGCAGCAGCAAAGGGATACGTCAAAATCACTACAAAAAAAATTCAGTTACACAAAGGTCAATGAGATTTAACTGAGTAAAAAATGCAAACGGAAGAAACTGCGATGGTGTCTAAAGTGTAGTTGTGAAAAAATGAGAAAGAGTAGAAGTCCTGTCCAGCAGCAACAGGAAATATTGCAGATTGTGCTGCAGATTTCACAAGTGTTGCTGTTATAAAAACAAAAAGGAATCATGGGAAGACACAGCTATACTGATCCATTTGTTTTCAGTTGGAAATGTTGCACAAGGACCAGTGCAGAAGAACCTGTGAAAGTCCTCCTTCAGAAAAAATGATTGAGGAATTTAGTTGCAATGATAGCTGACTCAAAACAACTGGATGAAGATCAGGGCATTAATTCACTGATGCAGATGTGCAAACTGGGTGGAAAACAAAGTCTTTGAAAATCAAAATATTCTGAAAAATAATCAGTTTTCTAATTTGTTTTGTTTCCGTTTTATTTTACTGTGATCAAATATCTTTATATGCTGGAAATAAGTTTTTGTCTCATAAATTTTGTTGCATTTTCATCCAATTTGTGTAAATCTTCACTGAACTTAATGTCATGATTTTTCATTTTTCAGGTATAAAAATGAATGTGATCAACAAGAGAAGCTGCGGGGCACTCTGGAAAATTTAAACAAGGTATTTTACGACATCGTTGTTCGTTTTCTAGCAAAAGAAGCAAATGAGCACACTCGTGAAAATGTTAGTTTTTGTGATTTTTGTCATTGTTTGACACGAAGAAAGTTATTTTCAACAATAATAGAAAAAAAATATTTTTTTCTGTATAATTGTTTGAATGAATACTTCATGATTCTCATCTCTGGATTTTTTATCTGCTGCAGGAGGCTGACACTGCTTTGCTTAGAAATCTGGAGTATCAGATTCAGTCTCAGTTTCTGCAAGATGACATCAACGCCACCAGAGACAGACATAGGAAGGTCAGTGAAAGTAACGTTGACAGATTAGTTCATTACCATATAAGATTTTGAGCAGATCCACTTTACAACAACAGATTATGTTGAAAAATATCTAAAATTCTTTGGCAAACCTCCTATGTTTAAACTGACTTAAACTAGGTTTAATTAGAAAGTCATCATCAAGTGAAATATCTGTTTCTAAACAAAAAATAATAATAATATAAACTGTGACGCGTCATTCTGTGAAGTGTTTTTGTAGAAAATGGATTTCCACTTGTTGAATGTCCCAGAATCTGCATAGCAACAGATAATGTCACATTTAGGAGGTCTCTGCCAGCAGCACCAGGAGGACAGGGAGGCAGCTGGGAGAGAGACCAGTAATCAAGAATTGATTCACATGCAAAATGACTGAAAAAGTACAACTGTTGGGATCAGATTTAGTTTTTGTTATTTTGGCTAAAATCTCAGCAGCTTTAAGTATTGACGTGTCTGCAGGCAAATGTTTTCCTCAGGCAGGTAACAAAGCTGTTACGATGCAGTCGTTTCTATTTATGCTCATGCCCGGTTGCAGCAAAATAACAACTCAGAAAACTTAAAGCAACACAGGATGTGTTTTTATCATTTATTTAGCTACTGCCTGTTAGCTTGTTCGTTAAATCATTTAGTGGTATTGCTTTGTTTTACGAGAACTGAAGTGTGATGCAGAGTTCACATTTAAAAAAACATGATAAATGAAACCAGAGTATGCGTTTTATTCTTTGATAAGGTGAAAGTAACATTAATGAAGACGTTTCCCTCCCTTGTGAACAGCATTACTCAAAGGTTTTAAAAGAATACCAGGAAATGTGTTGTGATGTACCTGCAGCTTTAACGACTTCTTTTGTGTTGTAGGTGTAGCAAAGCACTGCAGGGAAATTGAACCATTAGTCATCACATGACTGAAAAGACAAAAACTGAAAGATGTCCTTTTGTGTAGTAGACTAGAAACCACTGGAACACAATGGCAGGAACAAATGCCCAGGCTCATAAATACCAGAATTTTCTGTGCATCAGTTGGACTTTGAATAGATTTCCTGTGCAGTTTCTCTCTCAGTCATTCTCTCTCTTTAAGTTTCATTCAGCTGCTTGTGAGGATGAGCTAATCCCATGACTGCAATGTTGAGACGTCTCATCCAAGGACTCTGAGGAAAGGAATAGGGATGGTTTTCACCTGAACTTTGGATGTGTGATGTCTTTTTGGAGAGACAATATTTAGATGCTGTTTAACATCATCCTGGTATAAATGGATTTGAAAAGAAAATCTCTTTAGTCTGTAGATATTGGACCATGTTTTAGGAAAACAAAGGGATTTTATTGAATTCATGTTAGCTATGAATGTTAGGAAGGAAGACAGAAGTAAATTTCCAAGAACCTTTTTGCATAAACTGTTTCAATTTAATTTTGCTCATTTAAATACACTTGTCAGCCACTTTATTGGGTACACCTTGCTAGTACCGGGTTGGACCCCCTTTTGCCTTCAGAACTGCCTTAATCCTTCGTGGCATAGATTCAACAAGGTACTGGAAACATTCCTCAGAGATCTTGGTCCATATTGACATGATAGCGTCACGCAGTTGCTGCAGATTTGTCGGTTGCACATCCATGATGAATCTCCCGTTCCACCACATCCCAAAGGTGCTCTATTGGATTGAGATCTGGTGACTGTGGAGGCCATTTGAGTCCAGTGAACTCATTGTTATGTTCAAGAAACCAGTCTGAGATTATTCCAGCTTTATGACATGGAGCATTATCCTGCTGGATGTAGCCATCAGAAGATGGGTCCACTGTGGTTATAAAGGGATGGACATGGTCAGCAACAATACTCAGGTAGGCTGTGGCATTGTAACGATGATCAATTAGTACTAAGGGGCCCAAAGTGTGCCAAGAAAATGTCCCCCACACCAGTACACCACCACCAGCAGCCTGAAACATTGATACAAGGCAGGATGGATCCATGCTTTCATGTTGTTGACGCCAAATTCTGACCCTAACATCTGAATGTTGCAGCAGAAATGGAGACTCATCAGACCAGGCAACATTTTTCCAATCTTCTATTGTCCAGTGTTGGTGAGCCTGTGTGAATTGTAGCCTCAGTTTCCTGTTCTTAGCTGACAGGAGTGGAACCTGGTGTGGTCTTCTGCTGCTGTAGCCCATCTGCCTCAAGGTTCCACGTGTTGTCAGAGATGCTCTTCTGCAGACCTTGGTTGTAATGAGTGGTTATTTGAGTTACTGTTGCCTTTCTATCTCGAACCAGTCTGGCCATTTTCCTCTGACCTCTGGCATCAACAAGGCATTTTCACCCACAGAACCGCCGCTCACTGGATGTTTTCCCTTTTTCGGACCATGCTCTGTAGACCCTAGAGATGGTTGTGCGTGACAATCCCAGAAGATCAGCAGTTTCTGGAATACTCAGACCAGCCCGTCTGGCACCAACAACCACGCCACGTTCAAAGTCGCTTAAATCACCTTTCTTCCCCGTTCTGAAGCTCGATTTGAACTGCAGCTGATCGTCTTGACCATGTCAACATGCCTAAATGCATTGAGTTGCCACCATGTGATTGGCTGATTAGCCAGTGAGTGCATTTCCCTTATATATTTAAAATTTCTTATGTTTGTTTTTTTGTTTTTGTTTTCCAGAACCTTGCAGAGATCCAAACTTATGTAAACATTTTGCAGCAAATAAACCAGACACTCCCTCTTGGTCCTAATGTGTCAGTTGGCATCTCTGAGGTAACGTTGCTAATGTTGTCACTGTGTGTGTGTGCATGTGTGTGTGTGTGCATGTGTGTGTGTGTGAGTGTGCTACTCCCCCTGAGGGAGGAGATGGTGTTTGCATGCGTGTCAGCCTTGCTTTGTGTCGCGGCTGATGAGGTTACCGGCTTCTCTGTCCAATTGATGGTCTGAACATGCAACTGTTTTTGTGCACATTTGTGAGTGAATGTTCAGTAAGGACAGCGAGTCAACGCTTCATCAGGGCTTGCGCAGGTGAGCAATTTAGAAGTGTCAGGGCACATAATGAAGCAAATGCCATGAAGAATGACTGTGCATGCTAATTCTGTTGTAAGTCAGCCAAGGTGGCTGGTGTCTGAGTGGAAGATTGGAGATTTATTTGTTTAAATATTTCTCAGAGGCAGAGCCGCTTCAGATGCAGAAATTGTTTAATTGGTTGAGTTAAGTCTCCATGGGCAACAACGATGAGCCCAGTTCCTCGTTATATTGTTTCGTTGCAACAAAAGCAAGCCAATGGTTAAGAACGCTTGTCTCTGATCTCTTGGGACCAGAACACACACACAGAAGCAAATGATGTGTGGAAACCTGACAAAATTGAAAAGAAAATCATCGATCCTGTGTAAACATGCAACACAATTCATGTTGTTATCGATTTGTGCTGAATGTGTGAAGGAGCACGAGAAACTGTTGGCCCAGAAGAAACTACCAGGGCTGCAGAGTCAGCTGGAGGAATACAAGAGCGCCCTCTGCCAGCTGCAGACTCAGAAGCAGCGAATGCAGAATGAGGTGAGTTACCATGTCAACACTAATATATGCAAACACTTTTCATTTTCAAACCAATGTTTAGAGAAAAGGCAGATAAAAATTTATTTCTGAACAGGATAAAAATGTTGTTTAAGACCAGGAATGTTGCTGTTAGATGCTTCTACCACCAGGTGTCAGCAAAGTCTGGCCTTTAGAGTTCATTGTAGATGTTGGCATCTCACAACGGCAAAAACCTTTAGGATTTGGGATCAGAAGGTGGTTTTATGCTCGAATGATTAATATTTACGTTTTCCATATTGCTGATTTGATTCTCCAAGGATCACATAAACTTGGTGCACTGTGGTGTAGAAAACACAACAGTAGAAATCTAAAGTCTACATTGCAAATACTATTTAATTTTCATACTTTATTTTGACAGAACATATTATAAATAATACAATTTTATTTTTATTTTTTTCATTTTCTTTTGGATGATTAACACTTTGATAATAATGACTCATGAATCCCCAAGGCCGTGAACATTTCATGTATAATAACATATTCAGTATTTTCTTCATCCTTTTCTATGAATCCTGTTTCCTCTAAGACTTCAATGATGGAGCAAGCTATTAAACAGACTCAAGACAGCTACGACAACGAGATCCAGACATACAACGAGAAAATTGATTCGCTACGAAAAGAGATCGAGGAAGCCGAGAAGTCGTTGGAAAAGTTCACAAGTGAATGTCGCCATTTGGCCATGTACCAGACATCTCTTGAGAGCGAGCTGGAGCGGTACAAGAGGATCATCGAGAACGAAGATAACAGGTAGACGCCTCTGAAACCCACAGACATGAGGTAACGTGTTTCAATAAATGTCTGCTGGAGAACAGAGCTTTTACAGTGACTTGATTTAAGTGACTAGATTACTGAAAGTCACAGAATCCACCAGCAGGTGGGGTGAAACTACAACTTTTCCTCCTGCTTGTTTTATTTACAAGAAAGCTATTTTGGCATAATTTGGGTTTTTATGTTTTTTTTTTAACAACATCCCTCACCTGTTTTCTAGCTTACTAAAGCTGTTGAACACACGTCTGTTGCCTGTTCTGTTCTTTCCTCCTCTGCAGGTTGAATTCTGCAATAATTGGCACTCCCATTACCCTGTTTACAGCTAATTACCGCTACACTCACACACCCAGTGCATCAAGCAGGGGGAGAGGTAAGGGAGCGATGAGCACATGCACAGCTGGTTTATCCTTAAAATCACCTCTAATTGCACAGTCAGTAGTCGTTATAATTGAGACAACTGCTTTTAGGAGATCCAACAAGAAAAACAAGATATTCTGAGAAAGCTATTTGTGTTATCTTGGTTGAGTATTTTGGAATATTATTTTAGTACTTCCTGCTGATTTGATTTCATTTGCATCCAGATATCACCCAGGCTATCCAAGATATCACAAATATCAAGCCCAGGCAGAAGGTGTTGGCCAAAAAGGTCCTGAAGAAGAAAGAGCTGACCCCAAAGGATGTAATTGGCAGTGTCCAGGAGGAGAAAAACGGTGCAGACAATAACGGAGATGAAGAAGCAAAGACAACCCAGTGTGAGGCAGTGCATGAAGAAGAGGAGGTGGAAAGAAAAGAGCAGGGACCCACTCTCACTGGAGGTCCTTCACAGGATGTTCCAGATGGAGCTCAGATCAGCAAAGCCTTCGACACTCTTTGTAACATTGTCAGAGACAGAATGAGGAGGTACAAGAGGCCAGAGCCACTTGCTGATTTCTATACTAAAGGTCGTTATGTCCTTGTTAGCGGTGATGGGAGCTACCTGGACCCATGCTTCTACACATCTACACCATCAGCTGGACGCATCTTTGTCACCATTAGAGATGGAATGATATCCCCCTATGACCCTTATGGTCGCAGAACACCCTCTCCTTCACCCCCGCAGCCTATTGTGGACCCCAGGCCTCCACCTGTTATTGACCCCAGGCCTCCACCTGTTATTGACCCCAGGCCTCCACCTGTTGTTGACCCCAGGCCTCCACCTGTTGTTGACCCCAGGCCTCTACCTGTTGTTGACCCCAGGCCTCCACCCGTGGTGGACCCCAGGCCCCTCAGTCCCACCAGGCCAGCTCATCCTGGAGAAGGAAAGGATGATAACAAAGGTGGAAGAGCTAAAGATAGTGGAGGAAAAGGTAAACACAACAATGGAGACCCTGCTTCTAAAGGCACAAGCTTTTTGGACCCACGCTCCCATGATCCCACTCCTGATGCCAATAAGTCCAAGAAAAAGGACAACAACGGCCCCAGTGGGCCTACTCCAATGCCGGCACCTCGTGGTGGCAGCACCAGCTCCAGTTCATCTTCCAGCTCCAGTTCAAGCAGCTTCACCCCGGACACCATGAGCTACGAGAAGGTCGAGGTGGTGGAGTCTGTGGAGAAGTTCTCCAATGGTCGCAGAGTTAAGGGCTATGAGGAAACCTCCATGGTGGTGGAGACCATGATTGAAAAGTCTACCAAGAAGAAACATTGAGACTGCATTACTGTGATCCTGTACGATCTGGACTCTCAAAGAGAAGGCATTGCTAATGCTGATGTAACAGTGTTCCGATACTTTTCAAACTGCTGTATTGACACAAATCGTTTCAAACTCTTCCATCTGCTTTGCAGCCTCTGCTGAGGAGTCCTGGACGAATTGCACCAGCTCCATAAATTCTGCTGTCGTTGATCCTTTTGCACCCATGCTATGAGTCCTTTACTGTCTGAAAACTTGAGACAAAAAACTTCTACACCACCTCAAGATACACTAGAAATCGTGCCACCCTCTGGATTAATCTACTTAGTTTACCCCTCTGAGCTTATTTGTTTAATTGGATGCCACCTTCTGCCCCCAGCAGTTTTGCTGTGAATAAATTTGCTTCAATATATGAGATAATAAAAGATTCAAACATCAGCTCAGGTCTTTTTCTGTTTAGTTTTTGACAGAGAATGTCACTGATGCATGATAAGGTTGAGTTTTGCCAATATCTACATTGATTAAAACTCAAATAAGCAAATCAGAAGAGATGGGAAAGGAAAATGTCACACATAAAGGTTTATGTATTTATTTTATTGCTGGGCTGTAATGTACTTTTGTCTGAAATACTTCCATTTGGATCTTAGAAATCCTGTCTGCGCAGAATGGCAACAAAACATGAACATTATGTACCAATCTTTTGTTTGAGGTGTGCGAACATAAACTGTGCAAGGCCATTATATTAATGGTTTTCATTGGGATGGAGCCTGAGCAAGCAGCAAAAAGTGAAGCAAAGTGAACATTTCTGTGGTTTTTAATGTTTTAATGTGGGCTTCTTAGTATCAACAGAAAACCCTTTTACTTTTATTTCAATTGAAAATTCCTAATGTAAGAAAACTACTTTGAAATAATCACAAAACAGTCTAAAGTCTCAGTCATGTTGGAGGAAGGTGACATTGTTTTCGCCCTGAAACTCACGGTACTGAGACAGAGGGTGTTTTCCAATTGCAAGGAGCCTCACCTTGATGCCTTGGTCCCGTCCCAGTTGCCTAGGAGATACGTCATCAGGAACCGCCAAGGCGTGTTCCAATCGTTTCAAATGTTCATGTGCTTCCAAGGCATCTGTTCTCCGTTTGTTAGCCGTTTAGCTAATTCACCAAGGATACATGAGAGGTGCCTTGTTGCCTTCTCTTGGTCAAGAATTTTCCAGAATGCAGCGCGGTATTTTCAAACAGATGTGATCAGGAGCCGGCAGCAGCTACTTCGAGGGTGAATTTCCAGTTTAAATGTAAGTCAACTAATTATAGCTATAGGGCTTATATGTAAAAAGTATTTTTAGATCCAAAGCAGCTATCTATGGTTGGTTAGTAGCTTAGTAGTTGCAGCTTCGGTGGCTAGCAGGTACTAACATGTTTGTCATATTTGACTGTTTTAACCATTTTCTTTGACCAAGGAAGGACAGTGTCCTTGTAAGGCGTCTGGCCTGGCAAGGCAAGGTTCCTTGCAATTGGAAAACACCCAGGGTGTTTTTGTTTATAAAAATGTGCTGCAGTACCCAAATTTGACCACTGGATGTCAGTATTACTTTATTCTTAAATATTGCATTTTTAACATAGATAATGCGATAAATCAAAAATAGGGAAAGCAGTGTGTGAAAAGGGGAGCTTTGTATTTCCTGCAGAATCAGCTGAAGTCGGATTATAGAGGATTTGGGACAATGCAGCAAAAAGGAATATGCTGTAGATTTTTTTTAAATGAAGTTTTTTTTTTTTTTGTAGTTTGGTCTAACACATTAAGTTTGTAGAGAATGACCTCAAATACTCAAATACTTTATTAAATTGTTGAATAGATTTATTATATATATATATTTATTATAATATACGCCAAAGATTGTGAAATATGAACCGATGACCACACTCTGCAAAATAAATTACACACTTTTTTGTCCTTATTTATATAAATAACAGTGCATTTCACAAAAGTATAAACAGAAAGAAGTATCACTGCTCTGTTTGCAAGAAGTTAAACTTTAAGTCACAGAGAATCATTTACAATCACAAACTGTACAACATTTGGCAGAAGAAAGGTGCAGGGCATGAAAGCGAGAGCATGATAGAGTGGCTTATATTTGGTATATGTACAGTACTGTAGAGTGTAAAAATTCAGGTGATATACTTTGTTTTCCCTACATTGAACAGATATTGGAGGGTTACACTTTTGGCATGAAACTTTCTTTGAACAGGGATAAATGAAACTTTTAATTGCAAAAAGCAGAAAGAAGGGAGGAGGGGGGAGACATGAAGGGAGAGGACACTGAGATTAACTAAGGAGATGTAGGTAGATTTTGAGGACAGAGCGAAACTGCAGAGAAGGTAAAATAAGAGAAAGTGACATAGTTGGCAACATGCAGATGACATTTTAACCTTAGTTGTTTTTACTCAGTAAACTCTTCAGACTTCGCTCTACAGCTTCATCCAGCTCCTCCTCCAGCTCCTCCTTTTTGGACATGGCGAGTTTGGACTGATAATCGCGCACAATCTGGTCTATGTAAGGGGCACTTTGTGTTCCATGCAGCATAAGAGTCCACTCCTTCAGGACCCCCCGCTGTGGCTGGTCTCCCTGAAAGCCCACTTCAAGGACCCAGGTTCCACGGGGGTCTTCACCCCAGGTGTGGGTGGTCATGAAGGGCCACTTGTCAAAGCCGACCTTGGAGTCGTCGTCGCGGGGCCTCCGACTCAACAGAATGGACTTTGTGCCCATGGGTGAGGTCATGTTGATGTTGAGGTCCCCGCGGCGGCTGGCGTTGACGGTGAGGACAGCCTGTACGTGCTCCAGGTATCGGACAAAGTTGTCCTTCCCCTGACAGGCTTCAGTGGTGATGGCCAAAACCAGCTTGTTGCCCGACTGGATTTTGCTGCAGAAGGAGGACAAGAATTTAATCATTAAAACTCCAAAATCAACACTCAAATGGTGTCGTTACAGGAATGTGCCATTTGTATTAAAGAAGCAATCTGGAGACTTCACCCTCTCTGGAATTATGCATGACTTTTTTTTAGAAATCCATAAACGTGATAGTCTTACACTGTTCTGTGATATAATGTAGACAATACATGTAGACCGCCCCTCCCGTTCCGTAGAGCCCCATGCAATTCGATTTGACCGCCGCTCAGCATTAACCAATAACATTCACGTCAATCACAGAGTGTGCACGTTTGCGGCGTATACTGATGCAGAGTTGGTGACATTTCTAATGAACAAGTCTTTAAAATATATATAATATTTGTAAAACAATGTGTTTTAGCTGCTGCTCATTCAAGAACTAGAGGTGTTGCTTTCAGCCGTAGTCACGGAAAAAGGGAAAGGGGCATTTTTCCGCCTCTAGATGGTGCTCCCTGACAAAAAACTCCGGGTTTGTGCTTTAACTGCAACACTCTGGGAACTTGACAACAAATCAAGGTCTGAATTTGTGCATGTTAGATTTGCATGAATGTTCATTCAGCAGCAGTTCAGAGTAATTCAGTAAAAGAAACAAGCAGCTGGTGATGTTTAGAGAGAAAACTGAAGCCACAATGACAAAAATTCAGCTACATAAATGTATTTATTAGAAATATTCATGGATCTTTTAAATTAAAAGATATTTCTATAAGAATTTATGAGAAATTTTGAAGGTTTTAAAGAAAACAGTTACACAAGATGGGGATTTTATGAAATATTCTATCATATTAAAGAATGTTTCAACCAAAGAGGAAAGGTTCTGCAGTCTGCAATACTTCAGTATATTCTAAATCAGGAGTAATTGAATCCTCTCCTTACCACCTTTAACTTTGCACAGGCCTGTTACTTACTCATGCATTTCAATCAGGTGTGTAGAAGCAAAGAAACAGCTAACATGTGCGTGTGTGTGTGTGTGTGTGTGTGTTCTGAAGAAGTGGGAAAAATAAAAGAGAATACAATGTGTCAGTATAAGTGAAACATCTTAAACTAGCATGTATTCACATAAACCAGTAACATTTTTCATTGAACACAAAGACTAACAGGAACTAAATAACTAAGTAACACCTAAATCTAAAATTTTTTGCTGATAAATTGTATAGAGCCCTTGAAAGTTATTGTTTACATCTGAGTCAGTGCTCACATCCACACAAGCTGGAGGACAGGAATTCCGTCTCCAGCCATTATCCAGAGATATTTTCACAATGTAAGCTAACAAAATAAAACTTAGGGATTTAGATAATACTACTTTAAATCATCCAACACGTCTTTGTGCAGATGAACAAAAAAGAAACATCTCAGAACTAATCGTGTTTAGCACAAAGCTTTCAGATGCATTTGAAATAGCTAACAAGCTGTGGGGACGACAGTCCTCGTCAGAACCGGCTGCCTGGACTTCACACAGCTGAAGCAACGAAAGCGTAACCGGATCTCTTTTACGTTTTGCAGGTTAATGCTGAAGGATCGCCATGACACCACTGATCTTTGGGAATTAACAGAATGTTTTGTGTAATTATTATAACAAGACCATTACCACGGGTCACACAGAACCACACACCACACCAGCGTTGTCACTTTCACACACGTTTATTTCTCAGGACTGATCTCAGTTAGATCTCAGTACAGTTCTCCTCGCTGCTGCCTCCTCTCAGCTGGTGGTTCTCTCCATAGACATGAATATGTAGATGCTCCATTAAGTGCTGGAGAGCGTAACAGCATTGCCGCCATATTGGATGGGTCTCCTCACTCTGCAAAGTCAATGCAGCGTGGGCAACTATACCCATTTTTGTGCAACCTACGGTTGCAACAACCGGCGTACTATTGAAAACAGATCACGGGGAATTACTATCGCCTTTCATAGCCTACCTGATGGGATCTTATATTTTAATTGGTTTTTTTTTTCATTTATTTTGTTTAATTACATTTATATGAATAGAATGCATTGGGTGCAAATGGAGACCCATTTAAGATGGCGGCCGGCCACTACAGCAGCTCCAATAGGCAGCGCCAATCCACGAGGCGTCTACGTATATATGTCTGTGGTTCTCCCCCTGCTCCTCATCTGGAACTTACTTGTAGACTCTTAGAACGCACACAAAATAAGAAAGGTAAGTCTGTGTCGTATTTCAGCAGATTGCAGCGTAGGAGTAGCCTGGCAAGCCATCCTATATATGTGAATATATAGTCTGGCCACGAACCATTGACGGCTCTCAGTCGTGAGGCGGGATCTACGGTTGTCTTTCAAAATGTCAGCACGCAATTGGATAGCGCTAGGACCAATCAGAGTAACGAACAACGTGACGTAATCACAGCGATGGAAAAGCGGGACCCACTAATGGCGTCAATGATTTCTGTCGTTTTTTGTACAAAAACATGTGAATATCAGGTGTACTGGGACATTGCACTACTTTGTTTGATAAAAATAAGAAGCCGCTAAGTATTAGGGATGGAGAGATTCACCGATCTGAGCCGGTGGTTCGTTCATGACGTTAGCGATGCGACTGCACCGGTAGCTTCAGTGCGCACCGGTTATAACTGACGGCTGTATCGCAATGTATCTTCCCGTACGTGCCTCTCATCGGTTAAAACCATGGTTACATCGATTACTTCATTGTTTTCCTGCTATGTCCTCGTTTTTTGAGGCGCATTGAACGCACCGTCCTTCTCTTTTAGCGGAGGCCAGGTGGTGCGCAGCCGCAGTTAGAAAAACCATCGTGGGACAATATTAACCGACGTACGTGCTTCCTGTCTTGTCAAAATAAAACTTTCTAAAGTCCGTGTGACCGGTTTCTGCAGCAGCGTATTCTTCCGAGCATTCTTTTTGATCTACACAACTAAAGCTTTGTGTGAGGTAATTTAAGATAATTCCTTATTATTGTAACATTTGTGCAGAACTAAACAACAGACAGAATGACATTTTGGTTCAGAGAAGTTCAATAAACAGCTGAGATGAACTCACATCTCAGCCTGGACTTTTCTCTTAAAGGAACAGCAACATTAGGCTACAACAGCTTTTAATATTGCCACATATGGATCATTACCATATTTAGAAGTGTTTTCAAATTTTTACTGTTTCATAATAATTCCAAATAATTGAAAAATGATGAACTCTAATAATTTTCTGATTCTGTTGGTTTATTTTTCTGTATAAACCTAGTGTCAACCCCCTTATTTCAAGTATTGTAGCAATAATGTTATGTATAATATGTAAAAAATCACTGATGAAGTGCATTGTCTTTTAATGTTGAATTTATTGATTAATCAAAAACAATAGAGGATCAAATACATCCTTCACAGAGGAGAGGGAAAATCATTTTGATATTTAAAAATCAGATGTGGGCTGGAAAATCTTTTTAATGTGTTGAATCGTTTAAAATAGCATCATGAAATGTATCGAATCGAAAATCGTTTTCAAATCATTAAAGAATCGTCAGCAGGGATGAATCGTATCGAATCGTATCGCCAGAGGATTTACCGTATCGTTAATGTATCGTATCGCCAGTAGCGTATCGAGATACGTATCGAATCGGCCTCAGTGGTGGAGATTCACATCCCTAATGTGCAGGACGGTAGCCCTCGAGGACCAGAGTTGGTGACCCCTGCTCTAAATGAATTTACATAATCACAAGAGAATTTAGAAATCTGTTCTTTTTAGAGAAATATCTCCTTATGCATGGCTACAAATGTAAGAGGATATGTGTGCTGGACCTCTAATAAACCCAGAATTCAGAGTAATTTTTTAACAAAACAGAGTGTAAAAGGGAAAGCTTCTCTTGGTAAAATTGTTATTTTGTGACAGAGAAGACACACTGCTTTTCCATCTCTTTAGATGGGAAGACAGAGTGATAACACAGCAGGCAGAAGCAGTGGCCAAAAGGCTGTGAAGAGGCTTAATACCATTATTAAGGCTGAAGCCACATCACAGCCTTGATGGAAAACCAGCATAGACCAGCAAAGCTAGTTCAAGGCATATGTTGTGTTTTGGTGCTAGTGGTCCAGCATGGGATGCTGGTGATGAGATGCTGGACCAGCATCATATGCTGGTCCACCAGCTAAACCAGCACCAAAACACAACATATGCTGGTAACATCTGTGCTGGTCTATGCTAGGGTTTTTTTCTGCAGGGGGGTAGTGGGGAATAGAGGAAAAGGCAGCAAGTGAAAGGTGAGTTAGAAAAAAATGATTAAATGAGCAGGAGACTGTGCATAACAAAGTGATGAGTTTCTGAATGAAAATCAAATTATGCAGACATGTCAAATGTGAATGTTGAACAGTAAGTCACATACTTAAGAATATCAGAAAACCCTCACAGTTCAACTAAAATGTGCTTAACTGTAAACATGAAAATGTATTTTTGACCCCAAAATGGTACGGCACTAGCTTCTTTCCTTTCAGATTATAAAGCAACTGTAATTATGAACTCAGAGAAGAGGGCTTCCTCTGAAAGTCACAACCTGTGGAGATTAAAAACAACCATACTGCTCAGGGGGGCCCTGTGTGCCGGCTCGGCTGATAATGAGAAGTTTTCCTCCAGCTAAGTAAGCCGTAACCCGCCGCAGCTATCAGATCAGCGCTGAGCTGTGTTTGCGAGCAGGGCCGTGTTGGTGTTTATTGCTTTTCTCTGATGATACACTATCATCAGAGGTGGGCTTGTGGTAATTATAGCTCTACCAATGCAGGCAGCAGGAACCCTGCAGGAATCCTGCAGGGCTGCTGTGGAAACAAGGAACTGATGAAATATGACAAAACCAGTGATTCAGCTTTTAACACGTAACTTAAAGACTGAAAAAGAGAATTATTGTTAAACCATTTTTCTTAAATATTCAGGCGGGGTCATAGCTGAGCTAAGCTGAATTCACTTTCTGCAGCTGGCTGGGTAATCTGATATCACAAACGTTTTCTACAACAGGTAACGTCTCCACTGATTTACGTGTAGTGTTGCACCTGTTTTTTACCTGCATAGAACACCCTAGAGAGAGACACGCACATGCAGGCTTTCATTTACGTCACTGTTGCCGTGACTTCATTGTCTGAATGAGACTAATGAGACACTTGAGCCTTTTTATTGTTCTGTTGGGGGCCCAAGTTACAGTTACAAGAACCACCTGATCATGGGAGTGCAGCCTATTTAAATTATAGGAAAGATCTGAGAATAGAATGCATTATTATTTTAAAACCATTGAATCATTATTATTATTTTTATTTTTATTATCATTACTATTATTATTATCATTTATAATTTTTATTATTATTAATATTATTATTATCATCATCATCATCATCATCATCATCATCATCATCATCATCATTATTATTATTATTATACATAACAATCTGGCGTATGACCTTTTTTTTTAATTTATACCAAATTGATCAAATTTGCATGATGAAAGCCATTGCTACCCTTTGGAAACCTCCATGCAACACACAGTGAAACTCAAAGCCTCGGGACAGAGAAGAATGGGTTGAACTACTCATGTGACCCATGTGATGGGAACAGAGGAGAAAAGAAGAGCTGGAATACAGGAAAAAGGAGAGAGCATAGTAAAGAGGTGCAAAGTGCAGATGAAGGAGATGCAAGGGCTAATAATGTGATGGGTGATTGTGAACTGACAGGATAAAAGGAAATTTGGAAAATGCATCTGTGAGAAAAATGGATTTTCTACGATGTTTTGCGGTCAACATGCCTTCAATCCAAGGCTATTAGGAATCTATTTTGATAAAAACTATGCGTTTTTAGGAGTGATTGGAGATATGATGAGAGAGGATTGTTATAATCTCATTTTGCTGCAGGATTACTGAAAATATGCAGTTGATCTT
This sequence comes from Aphyosemion australe, assembly GCA_006937985.1. Classification (NCBI taxonomy): domain Eukaryota; kingdom Metazoa; phylum Chordata; class Actinopteri; order Cyprinodontiformes; family Nothobranchiidae; genus Aphyosemion; species Aphyosemion australe. The sequence continues at coordinate 3,845,728 of SSNS01000025.1, forward strand.
TTCCATAACTAGTACTATAACCTGAGCAACAACAGAACAGTTCACATTTTCCTGTAGGTTTAAATCGTTCATAAAAAACAGGCTATTTTTCTATTTACATTCATTGTGTGTTATTGTTTTTTTTAAAGGGACAGTGTGTAATATTTTTACTTGTTTACTATCAAACTCTGTGTATCCCATTCACAAACTTGCCCTTTTTTATTAATATTTCTTACCAACGTCTATAAGTATTCCTCTTAGCTTGAAATTTTACATTTTTATATGCATAAACTGTGCTCCATAGTCATGCGCCATCTTGAAATATGCCAGCTGTTTAGGGACACACAAGCTCTGTGTTTTGCATTTGTGCTTTGTCTTGAATGAAAGGAAACAGTGGAGGGCAGCAATAGACCCTGGAAGCATGCAGTCACCAATGCTGTACTCGGTTAATTTGAAGAACAATCAATGGAATCGAAAGACACGCCGAACTTGTCAGGACTTTATCATGCCCAACTCTCGGCAGCCATGTATGAATGGCTCCCCGCCCCCCATTAGCTGGACACCAGCCTCAAAGCAGTTAAATGACTCCCTCACACACCTCAAATTGCTCATTCATTGTTTCTTTGTACTAGAGCTTCTGATCCGGTCCCAACATATCAGTTCCAAAGTCCTTCTTCAAGACCCCTCCTCCCACAGCCCTCCGTCTCTCTCCCAACACACTCCAGCCTTCTGCAAGCCGGTGTTGTCCACCCCACCTCCACCGCTGCTCCCCAAGATCCATGCAACACCGGACTCCCCGGCTCACACCATAAAGCATAAAGTTGTTGACATGTTGCCTTTTTGATGCATGTGGGCTACCGTAGCTGCAATACATACTCTGACCTGTATGGTGCTAAAGAGTCAAATGTTATTACACACTGTGCTTTTTAAAAAAAACAAAAGTTCTGCCGGCACAACAACCTAATTTTAAATCAAACTGTTGCACCTTTGATGAAATATAAAAAGATTACTGGTAACGGTAACATTTTATGAAAATCTGAATTTTAGCATATTATAGCGCTGCCATGTGGGTGTCTTACTGCTTTTATAAACACTCCAAACGTAAAAAAAAAGTTAGTCCATCCATTTTCTGTCAGTGTTTGGTTTTAGAAAATATTTGCCTAAAATTTAAAAAAGTCCCATTTATGTTGTACAAACAGGGAAATTTGTGTTGAATCCCCGTTCACCTGTGGAGTCCCCACCCATCCAAACTGTTGAGGATCTGACATTTCCTCAGCTGGCCTGCTGTGGAGAGAGAAGTTTGCATCTCTGCTTCTCATATTCTCTGCTTAAGCTGATTTCCCTGCAACCCAACTCCACTAACTAGCAGAAAACAGCAGATGGATGACTGAAGATGCAAGAGATGGGGAACGGAGCGGAGCTCCTAGCAACAATTGGATAAAACGTTTCAGTGTGTGCAAACAAAATAATTTGTGCTGAGTATTTAGGTTGGTGCGACTTGGTTGGGGTTGGAACTTTTGAGAACAACGTACATGACACAGCAGCGTTAACCAGCAAACTTCTTCTGATGGACGGAGATGGAGGAACGGTGATGCAAAGAAGCTACGGCTGATGCTACTAGTGACCACTCCGTTCCAACAGGATTAGCTAGCAAACTTCTTCTGATGGACGGAGATGGAGGAACGGTGATGCAAAGAAGCTACAGCTGACGCTATTAGTGACCACTCTGTTCCAACAGGATTAGCTAGCAAACTTCTTCTGACGGACAGAGCTGTCCCTGTTTAGTGTCAAATCAGCAGATGAGAGATATGAAAGTATAAATAATGATGTTTGTGTTTCCATTTTTACTGCGATAAACGCCCAGGCCCAGCCTAATAAAGTTATTTGAAAAAAACAGCCTATCAGGGGGCGGGTGGGCGTGGCCAGCTTTTCTTAAAGTGACAGAGCCCCGAGACGGCTCATTCTGGAAGGTACTGAAACTGTCGAGAAGAAAACTGCTGAAATCACCTTATGTGAGAGGGATTTAAGGCAAAGAGCTTTATTAACATGTTTTGAATAGACCATAGAACTATTACAACCCATAATGTCTCCTTTAAGCCCTAATGATTCTTTCAGTTGAAGGTCAAAAATCTAAGTATGAATAAAAAGTAGTTTTATTCATCAATCTTAATTTTTAAAACCAACAAATAAAACATAATTCCAGAAAATGCCACTGAATAATATTTTGAAACCAGTGTTCTAACAATGGTTCTAATGTGTCTAATTCAGATGCTAGAAGGCTTATTGCAGCTAATCTAAATGTTTGAGGGTTGTTTGGTGGATCCTGGTCCTGGAGGGCTGGTATCCAGCACATTTTAGTGGTTTCTCTGCTCCAACACACTTGATTCAGTGGTTGAATCATCTGTGCAGCAGCTCATCAGGCTCTGCAGAAGCCTGTTAATCACCTGCTGATTGAAATCAGGTGTGTTGGAACAGAGTTCAAACTAAAACATGCTGGATACCGGCCCTCCAGGACTGGGCACCCCTGGATTAGACACTTTGAGATAATCAACTTATTAGATCAGTTTTGTGCTCAGCAGAGTTTTCCTTGAGTAAACAGAAACTACAAAATGAAATGTGACTCACTGGGCTTCCTGAATGGACCCAGCTACACAGTGGAAACGCTCTGGCACCGTTTTCCAATCCTTGGACATTTTCACCATGCCCCCGGCATCCAGCACACCGTAGCCAAACAGGTGATTGAACTCGAGGCCAACGCCGTTCCTCCTCCACTGGTGGACCTCATCGTGGAGCTGGTTTCTCTTTGAAGTCAGGACGGACAGGTGCTGCATGTCTCTCCATGTCAGGTTTGGGCTAGGAAGGACACACGGACATACAAGGACACTTCAGACAAAGGCATGAGGGGATGAAGAGATCTGTATTTGATGTAAATTACAAACACAGGTTTTTGTTTGGGAGTAGATTGTCTCCTATGTCAGCCTTCCTCTGGCTGAACCCATGCTGTTGCTCGGTTCGAGTGTGTTTGGGCAGTAAAAAGGCTCGTGGGTTATTTGCCACCGGACAGGGTGAACATCCGGTTCTCACAACAGCCACATCATTAGTGTGTGTACCGAGCAAACAGCGTTTCTTTACTCAGGTCCATCAGCTGGTGTCAGGTAATGGCCAGAGAGTCTTGTCAGCATTTAATGTGAGGAATGACAAGCGTGGGCATAAAAACAATTATGGTAACACGTTACGATAAGGGTCTGTTTATTAACGTTACTTAGTGAATTATTAGGCATTAATAAACTATTAAATTAAAAAGTATTAATAACTGCTTAATATTAATGTTAATATTAAGTAATACATTACTAAGCAGACACACCCCTGGTCCTTCAGTCCTAACCTTAAGGACACTTAATAGTTAACAATATCAGGAACGTTAATGAGGGATCTTTAGTCTATTAAAGGTTGAATATGGAACACAGACATGTGCAGTGAGCAGCCAGCACCATGTCCAGTGATGAATCTTACAGGGTAAGGACTAATTTCTACTAATATGTTTTTTTTACAACAGTATTTACCGTTAGAACGTCTTCTGGGCTCAGAATCAGCTGCTTGACGTGTCGAGTCCGCCATTTTACACAGTCCCAGCCTCGCCTTGCAGAGCGGACTTTTTACCGCAACGGTGCCCTCTAGTGGCTGGTAAACATAAACCCAGTGTTGTGCCCGTCAAAATAAAAATTGGATTATTTTTTAAATATAGCTTTTAAAGGAAAAACTGTACATTGATTCTGCACACCACTAAACGCCCCGTGGAGGTGTTATTTTAAAAACTATATAGCTTTTTATTAAAACATTCCATATTCAACCTTTAATGCTTAAAAATGCACTAAGTAATGTTAATAAAGGGACCCTTATTGTAAAATGCTACCAAAATTATAATAAAATAATAAAGTGGCGTCTAATTCTCCAACTTCTAGATTTGTCATGATATAATCATTATATCATTGTCATAATATCTTTTTCAAGCATTTAGGAAGCATTTAAAAAAGATATATATGTTGAGAACTGTTCATTTGTTTTGCGTTATACACAAGCAGTAGTCTAAGAAGTAGAGAGGATTGACGGGGAAGTATAAAACATTCTTACATGAACACACGGACTCAAGGTTGTGCAATCATGAAAACGACTAGAAATGCAATCATTCCTTCTGCCTGCCTTCTTAAGATGAGTGTTGCTGAATAAGGTAATCTAATCGTATTTCATGCAGTCAGTTGGTCTAAACCTGTAAGCTCAACTATAACAGGTGTGAGAAAGGTTCTGTAGAGTACATACTTAGCCTCGAGAGCCAAAGCAAAAACGCCTGCTGCCTCTGGTGCTGCTGCTGAGGTTCCAGAGTGACGCAGAGTGCAGTTTCCATACAAATCTGTAGTAGCCTGAAATCACCACAACAAAGGAAGGACATTTTATGAATAAATTACAGGGGCTAGGCTTTTTCTATGCTTTAAATTTGAGCTGGACAAAAAGTAAAAAATCAGTAATGTTGTTGTTTGGTAAAACTTAAAGGTGCAATATGTAAGAATGAAGTAATGACATGTGTGGTTACTGCAGGCCTTTAGAAGCAAAAAGTTACTTTCTGTGAGTTTCATGGCTGTTACGGACCAGTTACGGATCAGCACCAGAAGATTCTAGATGACAAGCGAAGACGAGTCATACTCAGTAAGTTGATAAGTAAATAAATAGTCATATCTGGTGTTAGCGTTCTTGGGTGTTTACCGATAGGGAGCACTTAATACACTTATTACGGTAGTATGCCCCTGGGGTTAGAGTAAGTGGGGTTGTTTGCATCTTGCTGTTAGCTTCAGTGCTGCCAGATTAGGCAGTTTACCGCCCAAACAGGCTGTTTTTATTCTGATTTTGCAGGTAATATTTGCTTTGGGCGGTTGGAAATAATTTGGGCAACAATTCATTATTATTGGTTCATAGCAACGACCCCTGATCTCTCCACCACCACTGATTGGCTACTGTCATCTGCTAGGGTGTTGACAATGGAGAGGTGATTTTGCATCTCAATTATGCTCATTTCAGCAGCAGCCAAGCAGGTGACAGAACTGCGGCTAACAAACTTAGTGGTGAGATGCCGAAGTGGGGAAAATATAAGAAGAGTTACAGAAAAGAGTGGGAAAGCGACAATGATCTTAAACTGTGGATAGCGCCATCTAAAAATGATGACGGCAGGGCTTGCTGCAAATTTTGCAATACGGACAAATGGGCTCACCTGAAAGGCCTCAAGGTCCACGCCAAATCAAAGAAGCATCGGATGCGGTGCCTTCCCTCGGTCAAGAATTGTTAACACTGGGATTTTTGACGACCAGAAACGCAGTGAGCTCTGCACTGCAACATAACTGTAGCTTCTCCCACTTCAAGCAATGCAGTGGATTGTCTGATATTCTGAGATTGGAGCCTTGCAGATGCACAGAACCAAGTGTATGGTTGTTATCAAATCAGTTTTGGCACTGTTCTTTCAAGAAGAACTTCAAGAGGACATCAGTGATCTTACCATACGTGCTTTCCTTGGATGAAACAGCCAATATCACCATAAACATCACCCATCATCCAACAACATCCAATCACCAGCATCCCATGCTAGACTAGCATTGCATGCTGGACCAGCACCAAAACACAACATATGCTGGTCTGTGCTGGTCTGCAGCATTAACTCGACTCAGGCTCAGCAACCTCACATGCTCACTGAGCGTAAACAGTAACCATGTCCTTTTGTTTAAAAGGAGAAAAACTGACTGAGAACGAACTCTGTTCCAGTGTAACCTTCCTTCCAACATGATTGAGACATTAGACGGTTTTGTGATTATTTCACTGTATAATATTTACATATTGCTCCTTTAATATAGCAATTACAACTTGCAAGACTGATGAGTGTTTGCTGAACTGCAAATGTTGACTGGATAAATATTTGGCTTGAGTAAATATGTTGCTTAATGACAAATTATAACACATTAACTGTAATTAAGGAAGAGACCCTAGAGTATGCTTTGTCAAAAGCCTAAAATGATTTGCATAATCACTCAAACTGTGTAAATGTCCACAGACGTGCCGCGTTCTCACAGCAAATTCTGTTTTTTGGTCCCCAAAATGAAAAAATAAAATAAAATGTGCCAAGTGTGCTTCAAATGCAACACAGTAAGGAGGTTGCTCTTAGTCTCAAAAGCAAATCATAGATCTAAATGTCAGCATGACCATCTGGGTCACTGCAACATCAATTACTCTTTGCAACTTTAAAGCAATTTCCTGTCCTTATTCAATCTCCTGAACGGTCTAGGACTCACAATTATTTATCAGACTGAGAGAATATTTTGGGACAAAAATCAGCATTAAGAGATCAAATACATGTAAATCATGGACTGAAGTTATTCTCAGAGTAGCTGTTTTTTATTATTATTTTATGTTACATGATTAAATGCAAACACTCACAACTCCAGCCTCTGGGTTCCTTTTGCGTCCATTGCTGAACGTCGACGCCAGAGTGGAGGAGCAGCTCTCGTCGTACAGGGCAGTGCGTCCATCGTTGATGGCCGAGTTTATCGAGATCGTCCACATGCTCGAAGCATAACCATCGCAGTTGCAGTCGTCGTAGCTTCCACCATCCCCCGACGCCCAGACGTAGATGCTACCTTTCCCTCCACGCCCCTGAAACAATGTTATCACACAGCCGGTGGAGTGAAAACACATAAGAGCTCTGCTTATTCCTCCAGTGATTTTGAAATGATGAATGGGAATACTGGAGCTGAATGTGACTGTAATTATACAACAGGTATCGGTGTGTGTGCTATTTTCATTTGTCTTTGAAGTGCTTTAAATTGTTCTCCTCTGTGTGTTTTCAAATCGCTCATGCACTAAAATCCAATCAGACCTCTCTTGTTACCAGGTGGTGGTTTTCTGATTGTTCCTGGAATAATTGCTTTTAGCCTCTTTGGTCCCGCTCTGCGGAGCAAACTGCCTGTTCACACACACCCTAATGAGATCTGTCACAAGTGTAGTCACATTCCAAAACACGCATTCAAAACAAGAACAGGCAGACATTTTGGGAACTAAATTGGTTGAGAGTCTCCTGTGCAACATGTGATTATGTTTCCAAAATTAAACAGAAACAAAATGATTGAATTTCAGCTAAATTTAATAAAAGGATTCTAATTGATAGCTTTATTTTATTTTTTTTAAAGTACATCAAAAGTATAATTTTTTTTGCAATTAGAAAGGAGAAAGAGTGGTCAAACAGACACTAAAAAGTTTTACTTTACTGTTGTAAGAATCCAAACAGATTTTTCCCCCACTTTTGTTCTCTGTCTGTCCTCTCACCTGGTAAACTGCCACTGCTGTGCTTACAGCAGACAAATCGGCATCATTTTATCTCTATTTGGTGTGATTTCCTTTACCTTAATGTGCAAAGGCATATAACGACTTCTGGAAACAACCGTATTAAACACGCACTGAATTAAACACGCAGGGAAATGTCATGTTTGTTGCCGATAATTGAGCCTTAAAAGATGAAACAGCCGAGAACGGCTCCAGGCGGAGAGCATCCTCTTCACTCTCTGCTGCACCTGTGTCTACAAAAGGCTGACGGTTCCCCCACAAGACACATAATCAAATGGAGGAAGAGTGGCTCATCCTTTTCTTCTCCTGATCATTTATGTCCCTTTGTTTGAACAGCAAAATAAAAAAAAGAGGTTTGAGCATCGCTGAGTTCAACAGAGTGTCTTCATTTTTTTGTCTACAGCACTATTCTGATAAAGCACTTCAATGTTGCAGTGATAAGTATTTTCACTGTCTTGTTCTGGTGCTTCGGAGACATAAAGTGCTTCTTAATTTCACGCTTTCTTGCATGCACAATGCACATCATGTGCAGCCCACACAGAAGTGATCAAGAATCTGAGTGTCGTGCTGCAGAGTGGTTACTTGATTAGCTCTGTGATGAAATATTACGGTGAACGCTGCTTCCGCCTTGCTTGGATGAGGTTGTTTTAAACCAGCACGCACACAAAACATGATGATTATTCAGGCAAGTAATTGGCATTGCAGCCGTTTGCATGGTAACTGTATGTGTGAGTCTACGCAGTGGTGCCCCCAATGGGTGACCAGGGGTGGCCATGGCCACCCCTAGAACATTTCTAGCCACTCCAGGGAAAACCAGTGTTCTTTAATAAGTCATATTTAGTGTTCACACAAACCATACATTTATCTTATTTAATGAAGACACGGGTGAAACTTGAAAAATTAGAACATCATGTAAAAGTCCATTTATTTCAGTTTAGACTGAGAGACCATCTAACGGTTCAGGAAGCCTTTGCAGGTGTTCTGGATTCATTAGCTGATTAGAGTGAGACACTTTGAGTCTAGAATATTGAACCTTTTCACAATATTCTAATAGTCTGAGATTTTGAATGTGGTGTTTTCATAAACTGTAGCCATAACCATCACAATTATAACAAATAAAGGCTTAAAATATCACACTTTGCATGAAATTAGTCTAGCTCATATATTAGTTTCACCTTTTAAGTTGAATGACTGAAATAAATACATTTTTGCAACATATTATAATTTTTCTAATTTCACCTGTACATGTAAAACCCTATATAAATTATAAATTTAATGAATAAATAAATAAATAAATAATCAGAATTTAAAAAATAACTGCTTTCAGCCAAGAAGTGTGAAGCCGTAAGGTCGGTCGTTTGTGAACGCCACATCAGCACTAATAAATGAGAACGTGTCAGAATGGCCTTGGATCCTTTGGATTGTAAAGCAGTGCCATGAGCTCCAATCGAGTTTGATAAGATGTTTTCAAATCAGTTTATCTTGCTGAAGGAGTTTTTGAAAGCAGGAGATTTTATTTCAAAAAGAAATAAGGATGTACCATCTGTTGGATCACAACGAGGGAAAAACCCTGATTAAAATCTACAAAACCTTCAAAAATTGATATTATTTACATTTATTTAAACGATGATTTCACTTTACCTTGTTAACACCATCAGCCATAGCCTGCAGCGTGAGCTCTCGGGGTCCGTCCACCGTCTTGCCATCATCGGTCGGTCCCCAGCTGGCGCTATAGATGTCAATAATCTGAGGCATGTGGCTGATGGATGATGCTTCAATGATGTCAGTCATAAAGGGCTGGTCCAGCATCCTGATACCTGACAGAAGAGCAATCCTGTTTTTATTAGTTTCTCAATTCTGCTGCTGCTTGAAGCAGCAATAAATGGGTGATTGAAAAACGAAGATTTCAGCCATGTCAGCTGTGCGGCTGCTGTGTGAGACACTGTGTGTTCATCATGAGCAATAGCAGAGGATGTGGTGTCACGTTAGCAGCAAATTGCCACTGTACATATTTACATGTATTATTTAAAGGCATACTATGCGACTTTTTCACATTTTTAAATCATGTTCTTGAGCCAGTTTGTGCTAAAAAGATCCTTTACAGGGTTGATGAAATGTCACTCAGACCCCCACCGCCCTTTGTGGCCAGAATACCGCACTTGCAACTTCAGAGTGGCGTGCCACTCTGTTGGACTGAGGCCCTGTCCACACGTAGCCGGGTTTTTTTAAAAACTAATATCCACCCTCACAAAAAATTGCGTCCACACAACCTTGTTTTTAGAAAAAACTCCATCCACACGTAGCCGCATAAGTGCATTGTTAAGCACATTCATAGGCATGCCAGACCTGTAGGGGGCAGTAGTTCCCCCGAATCCTATTCATTTCAACAAAACATGGCGCCTAGCTCGCTTGTGTGGACTGATAAGGAGGTAGAATTGCTCTTAAATGTAGTTTTGGAGTATGACGTCAACAAGCATCATAAAGCACTTGGACGATTGATAACGGGAGCACAGCTCTGAGGGCATCCATGTTGTAGCGTCAACACAGGTCGCACATGGGCCGTCAGCATTTTTGTCGCAGACGGTGACGTGAAACCTAAAACTCCGGTTATTTCTGTCCACGCAGAAACGCTGAAAACGGAGAAAACGCAAATCTTCACTTTGGCCGGAGTTTTTAAAAAGATTCGTTTTTGCGAAAATCTGCGTTTTCGTGTGGATGACAGGCCGAATCGTAGAAAAATATCTTCGTTTTGGAAGATACTTGGCTACGTGTGGACAGGGCCTAAGTAAATAGAGCTGACATACGTGGCTCTGCAGTCTGCTTCCAGCATGTTTCCAGCATGTTTTAAATAATGAACACAGCTGATTTGTTTGATTTAGTGATGAACTGCTCCTGTAGACACTAATGAAGGCTGAGGAGACATTTCAGCAGTTAGATTAAGGTGTTAAAAAGATGAACGCACAACGAGGAGATAAGTTTTACTTTTGTTTTCACTAACGGACACTAGGTGCTAAAAGCAAACCAAAACTGCATAGTATCCCTTTAAGAACTCTTAGAATAGATGTTAGGAAAAATCTACATAAAAAGAAATGCTGAGGTTATTAACTGCATTGCTTGAAATAAATGTCACCTCAATAATTTGCAGCTATTCTTGAAGTCGCGTTCCATTTGAACATGATTCTACAAAGCAGCAGCATTTTCCACGACAACCTACATTTTATTTCTATAAGCTGCTCTCAGTATTTCCCTCCGAGTGAATCACCCACATCAGACCTGCGAGCCTCTCATCACACACTTATCAGGGCTGTTATTTCACATCGACGTCTCCTCATTGTTATTCCTGTCTCTGTTCACGCTGCAGGTTTAACTCCACACACACACCTGCCACCTTGGAGTTGTAGGCGACTCCCACGCCGCAGATGTTATTGTTGGCTGCTGCTGAAACCTCCCCAGCACATCGGGTGCCGTGACTGATGAGAGAGAGAGAGAGGGGGAAAAAAAGCAAAGAAATGATTTGAGAGAATTTGCATGAATTTACATACATTTGCAAATCATCTCATGTGGGTTCAGCCTGAGCCGGATCGGTTTGGTTATCGGGAACTTTTCTCTGACTTGAACAAGGGTTTAGAAAGCCAAATGTGTATTTAGAATGTTTGTTGTCATAAATGAATCAAAATAAGCTCTAATTGTCTGATTTAAAGGAAATGCTGTTATTTCTGCTTAAATCAACAGGAGTTTTGCACACGTCATAGTTGCCGTGTGTTACATGTTACATGTTTCCATCCTTTTGCTCCCCACAGGGACACTGCAGAGTCAACCCCTCTTTCCCAGCATGCTTTGCAGCAGACAGGCAGCTATTTATAACAACCAGCTGATTAGCCGGCGAGAATTGCCCGACAGTCAGCAAGTGCTACCAAACCAACGCTCCGTCTTCTCCATCCAACACACGGGTGCACAAACACACACAGGGAGGCAGGGAAGGAGGATAAAAGAAAAGATGTGTAACTCTTATTGTGCTCCACGTTGTTTCTAGTGGATCACAGCGATGCCAGGAGATGAGAGGCTGATAAGGCTTTATCAGACACAAGGTCACCGCCATGTGCACGTTTCCCTGAGAGAAAACAAGACTTGTGATGGTCTTGTTTTATACACATTATCTCCCTCTAAAAATAGGCATCGTGTTGTCTTTTGTCTCTGGCTGGACAACACCACTGTTTATACAGCGCTATTATGCCTTAATGGAACTATGTGGAGAGAAAAATCAATAGCAGAGAGGTACCAGACTCAGTGGGAGAACACACACATGTGCACGCAGAAACAGACACAGAGCGTGTGTACATATAGGCAGGGGTTGCCCCGGCGAGCATTACCTGTTGAACCAGTCATCTGTGTACCGCGGAAATGGGAACGGGTCATTGCTGCTGAAGTCATAGCTGGCATCGGCATTCTGAAAGCACCAAACAGATGAAATTACAAACATAAAAAACACGGAGACGGAAAAACGGCAGGAGAAAGGGCGTTTAATGGAGGAGTGCTGACCTTATTTCAGTCTGAATGCACAGTTGTGTTTGTTTTTGATCATTTAACCCATTTGTTCAGAAATTATAACTAAGAAAAGCAGCCCAGTAATGGGAGTTGTAAAATTATTTGAAGCTAACGGGCTTGCAAAAATCAAAAATTTTAGTTGTTTTATAATAATAATAATAATAATAATAATAATAGTTTTATGATCATTCATAATTGCACACTTTAATTATTTAACTTAATGTATTTATAGGGAATCTTTTCTTTTTTTGCCATTGTTTTTGTCTTACAGATATTTTTCATCTCTTCACAGCCTTTTTTGTGTCTCATTTAGTCATTTATTGTGTCTTTGTGGTTGTTTTGCATCTTTTTATTGTTATTATCTGTTTCATCTTGGTTATAATGATCCTCATTTAGTTCATTCTGTGTCTCTCGGCTCTCGTTTCATTTATAAATTTGCCTGTTTTGTGTCAATTATAGTAATTTTGCATTTCCTTTCAGTGGTTTTGTGTTGCACTTTTCTCATTAGTGTCATTTGCAAATGGTTGTAGCCACTCTCATTCTCTGGGGGTCACTTTGTATTTCTTTTTATCCATTTTTGTGGGGGTTTAATTGTGATTTTAGTTTTGTGCTAAGTTAAAAATCATTAATCCATCTTACTTAGGTATAAAGGTTGAATATGGAACATTTTAAAATTAAAAAGCTATATCTTTAAAAAATAATACCTCCACGGGGCATTTAGAGGTGTGCAGAATGAATGTCCAGTTTTGCTTAAATAATTAAATAATGTATTTTGACGGGCATTGGGTTTATGTTTACATCTACCAGCCACTAGGGCTGGGCGATTTAATTTCCTTTATTCGATTTACGATTTTTTCCCGATC
>SSNS01000025.1:3858511-3910642 GCA_006937985.1 Aphyosemion australe
CCCCCCCCCCCCCCCCCCCCCCCAATTATTAAGAAAAGCAACTGCAGTTTTGGAATAGGTTTGTGGTGCTGCTGCCTTTGACTGTGACTGGCTGTAGGCAAATGTTGCAGTGTGGGGCCTCGTGCTCCACATCTGTTGCAGCAAACCCATACCAGACCAACAACAGATGATTTATTCCTTTCTTAAGCCTCTTTTATAAAACAATGCTGCATATTTGCCGCACCACCGATGCGGCATCAGGGAGCATTTGGTCATTTAGAACTGGTCAGACTGTGGCGGTAATGTTTACAAAAGCAAAACTTATGCCCGTGTTTACTTTCATTTTCAGCTCAGAGCTCGGCAGTAACTCCCCACGTGATCATGACACCACCCTCAGTTGCGCCAAGGCGAAATGTGCATTCACGTACGGCGTTCCACCAATTTTACTACCAAGCGTGGCGGCACGAATGCTGCATTCAATAAGAAACAAACTTCCCACTCTCACCGGTAGCCATGTTGTCGCTTGCTGTTGTTTCATGTGTGCTATGACGTTGTCGATTGCCAAACTGCTATGTGAAACTAATGCTACGGAAGCTCCGGAGAGCCAAAAAGGTGCCATTACATAAAAACTTAATTGTTTTTTTAAATCGACCGCAACAAAAAATTTGAATTAATTCATTAAATCGATTTTTCGCCCAGGCCTACCAGCCACTAGAGGGCACCGTTGGTAAAAAGTCCGCTCGGCAAGGCGAGGCTGGGACTACTCGACAAGTCAAGCAGCTGATTCTGAGTCCAGAAGATGTTCTAAAGGTTAATACTGATGTAAAATAAACATATTAGTAGAAATTAGTCCTTACCCTGAACACTGGACATGGTGCTGGCTGGTCACTTCACGTATCAGCAGTGAACCAACACCCCGATGGCCGGAAATTTTGTTCTGTTGTTGCAATACCACCTCTAAACACTAGATGTCGCTATAATGTCTGTGTTCCATATTCAACCTTTAATTGTTCATCAAACATCACCAATAACCTTATCATGTAACATCCTGTTAAAAAACATAAATACTCGTGTACTGTATGAAGATGTTTGGAAAAGAAGAATAATGATTCAAATTCCTTATTTCTTGTGATTCTAGCTTTTCTTTTTCTTTTTTATAATTCTTTATTTTACACCTTATTTGTATTTTTTCATTTCTTTTTAAATAATTATAGCAGTTGAGCATCCAGGACTAATCTAGACTTATTTTTCATCTGCTGCCTCTAAAAATCAATCCTGTTCCAAACTGTATAGAATTTATTAATAAAAACATATGCTGGTGAAATTTAAATTAAAGCAGAGATTCAAGGTGATAATAATGATTCAGGATTTAATTCCACTTTGTAACTGAATTAGCACAAATAACCAAGAAAGAAGGTGCTAATCTGTAAAAGACTGTTAATCTATTGAGAATTTTCCCTACATTTACTGAGAGGATTTCTTGTATTCTGTAGCACTAGTGACAAGTGCCCGTCGTGAGAACAGAGAAGCCATGGCCTGGTTTATCAGCCGCAGAGCCAAAAGCATCACATCAGCGCTGGAGACTGTTTTGTCGCTGCTGCCAGACAACTGGTTGGCATTTAGAGGAGATGACTCAGTCAGCAGCAGAACGAGAAGGCAAACAAAACATGCTTATTGAACCAAATGGAAAAATACTGTAATTATCAAGATGTGGAGCAGGTAACTATAGAGGAAGGTAGGAATTCCTACAGGCTTTTACACGAGGAAGTGAGCGAGCTCACAGGGTGGCTGTTACTGTTGGGTAAATCCAGGACAAGTTTTTTTTAGATTTATTTTTTCTGTGCTTAAACTTTGCCCCCCCCCCCCCCTACAATAAAACTAAGTGAAAAATCCTGATCACTAGTAATAAATAACACAGAGGAAAAACCAGCGGATCACTTTCTTGTATCTTGCTATCGATCAAACTTGAGCCGATCCACCTCACCTTTCCCTAACTTAAACCTCTTATTAAGGCAATAGGTCATTCAAAGAACAATTTCCAGGTTTTTATTGCAACACCTAAGACTTTCTCATCCCAGATAATTATGTCAAAGGTAGTTTACTTCTGCAGAGAGCGTAACAAAGTAGAAATCGCTAATGCGTGACTATTTATGGAATTAAAAAGACGCAAATGTGTTTGTCTTTGACCTGATGACAACTTCTGTCTCCTTCACTAAAAGATTTGAAAATTAGACAATTTAATGTCTAGAAATAAAGTGATCACTGACTACCAAAATCTGTTTACCTAAATATAACAAAATCTGTTACCTTCCAACCAAATCCAGGATGAAAGTACAGAAAACGTAAACCCTGATCAGTGAAAAACATTCAAATGTTCTTTTCACACATCATATTCCTCCATAAAGGCAGAAAAACCTCCCAAAATTGCTCGAACGTTCACTTTCAACAAGCAAATACACAGCCTGGCCAAAAAAATAGGTCACACACTCTAATATTCTGTTGGACCGCCTTTAGCTTTGATTACAGCACACATTCTTGCTTCGATAAGCTTCTGCATTGTCACCAGATTTATTTCCATCCAGTGTTGCATTAATTTTTCACCAAGATCTTGCATTGATGATGGTAGAGTCTGACCGCTGCCAGTAAGAATGACCTGCAGTAGCGCTCCTTCCTGCAAATGAATTAGTAGTAATTATCCAACAGGAGGCTCGTATCGTTGCTTGATAAAGTAATCAGTCTAAAATCAAGAAGGAAACATTTTTCAAACGAAGGAACTGTTCCCAAAAGTGTTCTCAAGTGTTTGACGTTTTCTTTTCCTGCAGAATAAAAAATCAGCTTGATTAAGTCAGCTATCACCAATAACAAAACTCAGTTATAAGTGTGTACTCATGGTAATTAATCACTTTTATGTTGCTTTAATGACTATTTTCTAAATGACAGGGAATGTAAGTTCAACGTTAAAAGGAACAATTATGCAGCCTGATTGCTCTCAATATTTTAGGCTCATTTTAATATGACTTTATTACTGCATGGTGATTATAAAGGCATAGTAATAAACTTGTTTGTGCAGCTTTTCTTAGCACCATGACAGTTCAATGGCCCATTAACCAAATTAACTGTATAATCCTGGTGAGAATATATAAAGATTTGATTGTTGCTTTGCTTTAAATCTTCTTAATTATTTTTTAAATGAAATTTCAATGAAGAAAATTAACTTGCAACTTTGAAATAGCTTACAGTGAGTACAGATGTCACAATATTAGAAGTGTGCTTTGTTAGAATCACTTGTGTTGTGATCATCTCATGTGAGAGCAGAAATACTCAATAGCTCACCTTTTCTTTTTTTTTTTAAAGGTTGTCTCTAGAGATTCAGAATAGAATATATAAATATATATTAGGGGTGGGACTCGATTAGAAAATTTAATCTAATTAATTAGAGGCTTTGTAATTAATTAATCTTAATTAATCGCATTTTGATAATGGTATCGTCTTTAAAATAACAATAAGAATAAGAATCTACATAATGGGTTGATAGAATGTGTGTGCAATTTGATTTGATTTAGCATCATTAGAGACCGAAATGAAGGCAAAAACACATGAAGAGGGATTTCTGATCACTCATTTGGTTGTAGTTCTAGTTGTGTTTGGAGCACATAGAAAAGGTTCTGAGCTTTCTTTAGAGGTGCAGCTTGACTATATTAATATTTAAGGCATGTATTTTGCTGCTAAACTTCTACATCCTCCAATTGGGGGACCCTCGGGCTTAAAGGGTTAAATGCATTAATTTTTTTTAACGCGTTATTTTTTCTAATTAATCATAATTAATGCGTTAAATTCCCACCCCTATACATATAAAGAAAACCTCCTTGTAGAGCACAGGTGTTAAAACGAGCAACTTTACTCTTCTACAGGAAACTCTTTCACCACTAACAGCATCTGATTCAATTAATGTCGAAAGCAAACAAGTGCATCTGCAATTAAATGAATCTGTTACTGGTAAAACTGTTTGCTCATACAAAAATCACTACAGCTCCACTGATGTCTTTTGCAGAAAAATGTGCAGCAAAATGAATCAGCTTCTCACCTCAAAACAAACAAACTCACCATTAATTGGCCTCATTCAAATGTATTTTAGGAGCTGTTGGTGAACGGTTATCACACCAGATGAACACATAACACCCTCACATACAAAAAAGCACAAATACACAGACAACTGACTTAAACCAGGCAAATCATGCGTGTATTTAATTTCAGTTTCAGATCCAAAAGACCACAAAGATTAATAATTCATAAAAAACTATTGTCTGGCTGCTATTTATGTGATCTTTTTTTATAAACACCTATTATGATCATAACTCTGCACCCGTTGATGTTAATATGTGCAAAAAGTCAAAAAAAAGGAACTGATTCATAACTCAAATGCATAATCATGTTAAAAATGCATATTTTATTATTGTCTTTAATAATCGTGATTATAAATGTTTTTTTTACATAAGGAAGCAGCTCTAAAATGATATTTATTATTCAGGTGTTAGCAGGAGGTCTAAGAGGCAGCATGACAACGGTAACAAAACAGTATTAGACATGCAGGGTCGTTCTATTGTTGCATGAGGTCTAACTCAAATGCACACTTAAGATCTCTGCACGGCGTGACGCATCAGTCCAGCGAGGCATGCCCCTGCATCACCACAGCTGAGTCTGAGTGTTATTTTGGGCCACGACTCATCTCTGTTCACAGGCAGGCTCATGGAAAAGCCAGGCAAAACATGGTTGGTTGGTGTACAAACATAATTAGTCAAGCCACTTTCAAACTAAACAAAGATGGAAGTTTATTACTTTAACTAATGACTACTGAAAAGTAACAGGAAATGGAATATTTTAAGAATAAAAGAGCACAAGAAAACATCTTCCATGCTCACAAACCTGCAAAACCCAGTATAGAAGTCAAACTCTACCCTCATAATTATGTTTCATTTCACAATTCCTCTTGTCCTTTAAAGTTTTATCAGTATTCTAGAGAAGGAACATCACATTATGCAGCGCCAACTACCCTGGCATTATCTCCACTCGTGAAAGATCGGCCTGCCACAGCGCTCTGTGCATTAACATTAAACAGCTTGGCTGGCCGTCTGCCTGTCTCCGCGTCCTCCAGGGATACAAGGAGACTAGGCAGCCATGAAGGCAACTTGGAGAGCACCTGTCACTGCCAATGAGAAGTCACAGGAAGCCCATGAAATTCTGAAACCCCCTGCTTCGCTTATTAACAGCACTTCAAAGAAATGAAAGAAATTAGGACATTCAATAACACTTAGTACTCACGTAATTTGATGCCAAGTCTGGATGTAGGTAGTCGATACCTGAAATGTGATTCTGACATTAATCAGTGGCATAATTAAGCCTGAGAAGAAATGCAAAACAAGATGACAGCCGTGACTGAAACCGAGAAATAATTTTTGTCCTGGCAAAATCATACGAATACTGTATACCAGCCAAAAAGTGCTGAGACAGTCAATGTGGGAATAATCTACTGAAATCCACCTAAAGTCTGGAATTTCTCAGCACAGTTGTTTACATGCACACAAGTGAGATTACATGTCACAATGCTTTTAACAAGCGCAAAACAATTATATTTGCAAATCCACTGGGAAATATTCACTCAGTGCAAGTGGTGAATAATGAAAATGGTGTGCTGGATCAGAAACTGTGTATTCGAGCAATTTTTTTTGTTTATTTTTACATAAGTTGCATCAGACAAAAAGTTGTTTTTAGGTCAACAACAATGCAACAATGCTTCACACGTTTAGAGTGCGGTCTCAAAGCTGTCGTTCACTCGTTATTTCAATACATTTGCGATGGTCTCTAGAATAAATGAAAGCTTTGTGAGTCGATCTCTTTGGACAAAAAGCTCTGGCGCTCCTGTGTCAGGAACTAGAAGTTAGTCGGAGGAGAGAGGGGCAGAAAACTGCAGGATTTAAAGCAGCCCCCCTGTCCCGTAGAGCTCTGTGCAATAGGAAACTGAGCGCCGACCAGAACTAACCAATAGCGTTAGACTACCGCTTACGTGCTTCAAATTTAAGGACGTACCTCGGCTGATGCAGCGTTGATTAATGTTTCACGGACAAGTAAGTCTTTATAATATAGATATATGAAAACACAACATGACATAAGAATAATAATTGTAAAGCAACGTGTTTTAGCTCTGTTTGTCGGCTACAGAAGCACATTCATAAACAAGAAACTCTTGGTGTGATATGCTTGTCAGCCACTAGATGGTGCCATCAGATAAAAGAAATACACCAGATAACTGCTTTAAGAGTCTTAGTATGGATGATATTCCGACATATCACCCCTGATTGGCTAACAGTAGTGCTAGTTTGTTTTGCAACGTTGATGTTCTGTCTCCACAAATAGCACAAACCTGGAGGAGTTCTGCTGTATTGTGGAGTTGCTAATGCTAACGGTTAGCTTCTACTAGCCGAGACGTTCTCTGCTGTTTCCTGGACGCTAAACCAACAACAGCCTTCTCCATCATGAGTCAAGATGGGTGAGTCCTTGAATGCTAATTTACAGTGACGTAGATCTGCGTGGCTTTTTCTGACCCAGCTAACACAGGAAACAGGGCTTGAAGACTATTTCCACGTTTAGCCTGCATGTGAAACTCAGAGTGTCCGATCTTATTTCAAAAATAACAAATAAAAACTGTTTCTCAGTGATCTTGCTCTTTAAAGTTTGATATAGCAAATCATCTTAAACAGAAAACGACTAATTTATCTAAAAATGACAAAGAAAACCTAGAAGAAAGCCACAAATTCCTATTTTCTGGGTTGTTTTTAATGTTACTACTCACCGTCATCCATGATTGCAATTGTAACTCCTTTGCCTGTGTAGCCAAGTTGCCAAGCTTCAGCCACATTAAGATCCAACCCTGGGGTCCCATCTGCCTGGCCTGTGTTTATCTAGTCACACAGACAATATGGAGAACATCCATGACTCATGGCACCCAGGTGAGCCACCATTAGTCCAAAGAGAGAGGATTTATGCACGCACAAGATAGATAACTCATGCATGTGGGGCTGCTTTGGGTTGCAGCAGTGAAGGTTAACAGTAGCAGGAATAAATGTCAGCGATGCAGCACAGTTCTTTTTGTGCGCAAGATTAATGAAAGCAAGCTTCTCTCTGCATACACGTCATGCTTGCCATTTAGAGTAAACAAGCAGGGAGGCAACTAGGCAGCATGAATGCAAAGATTACATGTCTTGGTATTGGCCAGGCTAATTTGAGAATAAGTAACAACGTTGATTCAGAAAGTAGTGCCTAAAACGCCTGGATTCTTAGTAATTAACCGGGGAAAATGTGGGTTTTTGCAAAAGGTCAGGCAGCGCGCAGACAGCCAGTTGGCTGATTACTCACCAGATACCACTGCTTGGTGAATAGAGGGTCACTCATGTTGACATCTATATCATTGATATTTCTGTAGCCTCGCTTTTGACGACTGAAACCTTCTTGTTCAAAGACATCCTTTACCTGGGGATGAAAGCAGAGAAACGACACGTCGATGTTAGTTTAAAGTGGACGCTGATCTAAGAAAACATTTTAGAAAGAATCCCATTAAGAGCACGGTACAATCAATGGGCTCACGGTCCTCAAGGTGGAAGTTTTAGGTAGAAGCAGACTGTTAAAATGTGTCAGTGCAAATCATAAAACTCATCCATGCTTTCGTTAAGGACAAGCTACACGTCAATCAAAGCGACCTCGTTTTTTCTGAGGGTTTGCAGCTGGAGCCAAGGCTTCCAGGTTCACCTGCCTTACAAGCCTCAGCCTCTGAATTATCAAAGAGACCCAGGTGGGTAACAGCTGCGTTTTCAGCAGGAAATTGCTGCCATAATCCTATTTTTAAACAACAAAAAATAATATAAGGTTGAAGATGATCAGCTGTTCAATTAGCTGCAGCCTGATGAGCGTTTTAATTTCTGCTTCCACCAAACAATAAAGCCATTGCATTTCACTGAGTGCTTGTAATGATGGGAGTAATAAGGAGCAGCCTAGACTAAATCAGCAGCTCTGCTTTCAAACTGCATCTAGTTCCCTGTGTTGAATTTTGTCTTTTATTCTAGTCAAATAAATTCTTTTGCATGTTTGTGGAAAAAAAGGTTGAAAAGGTTCAGAGCAGGTGACAAAAGAATGAGTCAGTTTTTGTTTCTTAACTGAAACCATCAATCCGAGACGTATTACCCAAGGTCTCTGATTTCATTTGAAGGTCCCTCGATTTGTGGGTGGTTTAGCATTTCAGTGTCAAAACGACTTTCCTTAAAGGTTTACAGCATAATAAAAACACCTGTGACATAAATGCTTCCCTGAGACGTGAGAATTTATCGATATTTTCTTAGTTGTTCTAAAAATGCCTGTTAACAGTTTTCAAAGCCACGCTTTGAAAACGGGTCTCTGGCTAAGTGTCCCTCTTATGCTTGCCCTCATTAAATCCACTGTGGTGTGACTCAGAAAACAGGCGTTTTCTGGTGTGTTTACCACCTCAGATAAGAGAGCAGAGCTGCACTTAAGATGTCCTTCTAAAATGGCCAAAGCCTATTCATCCGGGCGTCTCTTTCATGGTATACTCCAAGCAATCACAAGGCACACACGCACTGTAAATCAGCACATCAGGAGGCCATTATTAGACTGCAAAAGAAAACAGCGTTCTTTGCATTGAAATGCTGTTCTCCTATTTAGATTTTTATTAAATGTTTGGGTATTCCACAGTTTTCACCCCTTCTCACCATCTATCAACCATTTATTCCATCACTTGGCAGAAGAGCGAGTGTTTCCCTCGAGACAGCATGTCATACTGCCCACTCTTTCCATCAAACGGTGCCCATGCACTATTGTCACTGTCCGCCTTTGCCAGCTGCCTGCTCACAACACTTCATTTCACTTTAAATTAAAGAGCTACAGTGCCTTTCCTTTCTCCTTTCTCTTTATTTTCTTTCTTTTTCAGTCCACTTGTCTATTTTTTTAGTGTTTTTATGGTTCTAGGGCTGCAATCAAAGTCTTTCATTCAAATTTTCTGCTTTGCACCTTTTTTGTTTTTGTTACTCTCGCTTCTTTGTGTTTATTGAAAAGATTTTTCAATCATTTGCATGATGAAAAGATAATAAGGGTAGAAGAAATTAGGGGTGGATAGCTTGGTGAATATATGGAGGGGTAGATGAGGCGACATCTCAGACGAACGCTGAAAAGACAAGACAGGATGAGGTCAAGGAAGCACAAAGGAAACGCACAAAGAAATAATAACGAGTGAGCTGGAAACGGGTCAGCCTGATGGATTATGAAAGAACAAGACCCCTGGAACAAAAACTTAGAAGCTGCTGACCAATAAACTAATTTTAATAACATGTGAAATATCTTTTAAATGCCTCCCCGGTAAGGTCTATTCAGGGGTTCTGGAGAGGAGGATCCGTCGGATCCTCAGATTCAGGAGGAGCAATGTGGTTTTCGTCCTGGCCGTGGAGCACTAAACCAGCTCTATACCCTTGGGGGGTTTTAGAGGGCGCGTGGGAGTTCGCCCAACCAATCTACATGTGTTTTGTAGATTGACCACATCCCTCGGGAGGCCCTGTGGGAGGTGCTTTAAGAATATTGGGTACCAGGGTACCAGGCCCTCTGATACGGGCTGTTAGGTTCCTGTACGATCATGTCAGAGCTTGGGTGTCTACGCTCTCCCTTAGACATAGGGTGAGAAGCTCGGTCATCCGGGAGGGGCTCGGAGTAGACCCGCTGCTCCTCCACATGGAGAGGAGCCAGTTGAGGTGGCTCAGGCATCTAGTTAGGATGCCTCCTGGACGCCTCCCTGGTGAGGTTTTTCAGGCACGTCCAACCAGGGTCAAGGGAACACCCAAGTGGCTGGGGAGAGGGAAGTTTGGGCCTCTCTGCTTAGGCTATTGCCCCCACGACCCGACCCCGGATAAGCAGATGGAAATGAATGGATTAATATCTTTTTTAAATGTATTAAAGACCACAACAAATTTGAAATCCTGTTTTTAAAGAATCATAAATACATGTACAACCAATGTTGTCCACTTAATTTAAAACTATCAAAATTAAGTGAATTATTCCAGTCATTTATAAATTAGAATCTGAGATTTAGCATGGATTAGTGAGTTCACAAAACTGAATAAAGAAGCTTTGTCTTTGTAGATCAACTTCTAACAGCCTGATTGCTTTTGCATGTCTGTGTCCTTAATTTAGTCTCAAATCTAATTTTTTTTATTGCTCCCATGAGGATTATTTGTCCAGAGCTTCACCATGCCACAATACTGGAGCAAAGTATTCAAGTAATCACACAGTGGTTGTACCACTCTGTTTTTACAGCGTATAAAGACCCCGTCATTTTATTATTTTAACAAGAAAAATAATTTTGATCGAGAAACATTTAGTTCCTTTTTTGTGTTGCATGTCTCTCCTAGCATACTAGCTGCTCGTGTAATACAGTTTAACTGTATGCTCTGTGTAGAAGACCACAGGTGAAGGATGACGTTAAGGATGGTTACTGCCCACCACCTGTAGTGATTCCATGTCCAAGGAATATATTTCAGATGAGATGCTGTAGATTTGGGGAACTACTGCCTCCTACAGGCTTGCCATGCTTATTAATGTGCAAAACACTGGATTTTTTTGCTGAAAATGAAGTGATGTGGACCCAAGTTTTTATCCTACATGGGCGAGGGAGGGTTTTCAGTTTTACAAAAGCCCTGCTACGTGTGAATGTGGCCTAAAAGCATCTTGTCCGGGTCCTGGCTGTGCTCTAAAAAAATGTGTGTACAACAGCTGCATCTTGGGCAATTCATTTGTTGTATTGGGCTTGGTGGTCTAGTGGTTTCATCTTGTTTTGCCATGACCTGATGCCGGTTCGACTCCCGGTGTCGGCAGTAATTTAGTTAGCCAGCTGATGCAGATTTCTTTTTTTTTATTGATTATTTTCTGCAAAATATTTTGTGTCTCTAACAGGCCTTCCACACTAGCATCGACTCTGTCCACATCAGCATAGCCTGGACTGTTTCTGTGCTCAACCAGTCGTTTTTTCAGCCCTCTTCCCAAGGCGGTCCGCTTCGAGCTGAACTGGTCCAACACACCCACTGCCGACTGATTGGCCAGCTCAAATTCACGCCTACTGTAAGGGGCAGCCTCCGATTGTCAGATAGAATCAGCCAGCGGGGGCTTCCCGCATGCGCGATTCATTATCATTCTGGATACTGAGGAGTTAACGAGCCTCTGACTGATGCTGTCTCTCTGGAGCACACTCACACACACACACACACGCCCGCACACACACACACACACACACACACACACAGTGCAAAGCAGGATGCAATATCAGAGTCAGAGAGTCTCCAAAAGCAACACTGCTCAGGCCGCCTTTGTTTAATAAGGAATGCTTGGAAATGCGCTCATGACATCACTGATATCTTTGCGCCAATTTTTCACACCAATTTTGGAGACCGCCCATGTGCTCAATTACGTTCGCATTCCCACGGCAGTGTGGAACGAACACGGCCAGGCTGTGGCGGGCGGAGC
This sequence comes from Aphyosemion australe, assembly GCA_006937985.1. NCBI lineage: Eukaryota > Metazoa > Chordata > Actinopteri > Cyprinodontiformes > Nothobranchiidae > Aphyosemion > Aphyosemion australe. The sequence continues at coordinate 3,870,059 of SSNS01000025.1, forward strand.
GGAGTGGAGTGGAGCTGATGCTAGTGTGTAAGTGGCAATGCTTTTTACAGTTTAAAGGTGCTGAACAGCAAAATAATATTGTGAAAAAAATTGCAGTGAATATATATATAAATAGTAAAATTATAAATGAGCCTATAGGTAACATAAATCCATAACTGCAGTGTCACACGTGAGCATCACCATAAACCTCAGCATCAAGAATGTAGACCTGTCCACATTCATGTTGTCTCGTTTCCATTAGATGTATTAGCTCGGTGAAGCAGCTCACATTTACTTTCATTAGCACCTCTCACAGCCGTAATTAGAGAGGTCAGTTGATTGTCTGCAGCAGGACCTCCGCTCTTCTACGGGGGACAGAGCTCAACACGCTGAGCTATAGAAGACAAATGGCGCCGGAACAAACAGACTCATGCCTTTCATTAATCAAACAGACTTAATGCTTCCACCCAGCTGTGTCTTCAGCGCGGGGGGCGTGGACGTGAAGCAAACAGTCTTAGTAAACCAAAACCAGGTGAGCACTTGTCACTGGATAATTATTTGAACAGGCTTTTAAATCAGTTGCATAATGAATTAAAAGGTGGGAGGACCCATCTCAACTCATACTATAGGTTCCAGATTACTGCAGCACAAAAGGGAATCTTTTCAAAGAGACCAGATGTTTTGTTTTAAAGCAGACTGTCATTACCTGACATGAGTCACGGCCCAGTTAGTAGTTCAGATGTCCTCTTATTAGAGCTGCAGGTGTGTTATAATATACTATTCCTGCTTATATCTCTGTGTTGATAAAGATGCTACACATCGATTGTAGTGTGTTTAATTCTTAACCATTTTTCATCAAAATAAACATGAGCAAATTAACATTTTCCTGGGAATCTTTGATCTAAAAGCCTAATCATTGTGTCATATTTTCCCTTTTTTGTGGTTTCATTAAAATAAAATGCTAAATAAATAATGACAGAGCCAATTATGCACACACTCGCTGCTTGAGTCCTTTTAGAATCACAAATAAACTTAGCATGCGTGTTTTTGGACGGTAACGTTACATGTAGCGTCCAGAGAAAGCCCCAATGTGCACACGGACGACATAAAACCTCCACACAGAAGCATTCCTGCTAAGAAGTCATTTTAAGACGTTCTTGCAGAGAGGTGACGTCGCTAACCGCTGCACCCCATGCAGCACATGAATTAATGAGCTAATAAAACTTTGATGAATATTGGAACATTGAGTCAATTGCTCTAAATGCCTTGAGACTCAAACAATTGGCACAGAAAAACGGATCAATACAAACACCAATTAAATGTTAATTGTCATTTAGTTGTTTGTGCAAAAAATGTTTTGTTAAGAATATTTTGTTTAGCAAAAAGGTAAATAAATAGAAAAACTTCAACTTTAATACTGTTACACCTGCGTTTCCCCACTGAGAGATTCTATTCTATTCTATTCTAATTTATTCTATTCTATTCTATTTTATCCTATTCTATTTTATTCTATTCTATTCTATTCTAATTTATTCTATTCTATTTTATTTTATTCCATTCTAATTCATTTTATTTTATTTTATTTTATTCCATTCTAATTCAATTTATTTTATTTTATACTAGAGATGTTTCATCTAAATATAAAAAATAAAATTAATCCTATTTTTTCAACAAAAAATTCCATTGTGCCTCTTTTGTTCCCTACAAGTAATTTATGAATTAATTAAATGACTTAATAACCATAAAACAATAAGATTAATGCAGCTGTCCGTAGTATTTCTTTTATCACTCTATCAAGCATATCACACCAATAGTCGGTCGACTCGGTAATTTAAGATGGCGACTGCACGTTTTTTGTTTATGAATGTGCTTCTGTAGTCGACAAACAGCTAAAACACGTTGTTTTACAATTATTATTCATGTCATGTTGTGTTTTCATATATTTATATTTTAAAGACTTACTTGTCCGTGAAAAGTTCATCAACTCTGCATCAGCCGAGGTGCTTCCTTAACTCTGGAGCACGTAAGCGGTAGTCTGACGCATAGGCTGAGAACTGAGAATATTTTTATTTGATTTACAGCTTATTAGCAAAACAAACATCTAAACAACAATATTTTTGTTGGAACTACTTATTTATTTGTTAGAATAAAGGTTCGGTACCTCTGCTGTCACTAATATAACAACCTGTTTTATATTCCCTGCCTTTGATAAAAGACAAAAATGCTCCCGTTTTGTATTTTCTGAGTGGTATAAAAAGGGATTGCAGAGCCATGACCATAGGCAGGTTTTATAGTCAATGATTTAGTGCTCAGAATTGAATAGTGACATTCCACAGGGCTCTGAGTCGCCCTGGTGGCATCAACATAGTTGCTGTTTTTCTCAAGGCAGCAACAAAGGAACTCGGAAGACGTGCCACTGCGATGCAGCTTATCACAGTATTACTGTATGCCTTCACCACGGTGATTTCTGGTTGTCACCATCAGCTGTAACTGCTGTAATTATACACACAATGCAGCGCAAAATTAGATGTGGAGACGGAGGATTTTGTCGTTGCAGCGGCTCTAATAACTTAGCAGTTTGATTTACACTTACCCTACTGTCTTTTTGAAGGCGCTGTCTGATGTGAGCGCTGCGTTTGCTTCGCCTCTTTGAAGTATCTGGAGGATAGAAGTGAAAAAAGCCACCTCCAAAGGGAAGCTGGGTTACAAAAGAGAGAGAGAGAGAGAGAGAGAGAGAGAGAGAGAGAGAGAGAGAGAGAGAGAGAGAAACGGATCAGGAGCAGACAAACACAAAAGCAGCAATCATGAAGCATAAATCAAAATATGGATTATCAACGAAGGAAAGGGACAGCAGGTCAGATCCAGATGAAACAAGGGCACTGATTCCCTGGCTTATTTTAAGGTTCACAGGAAAAGTGCTGGAATCAACAATGATAAATCACACAGGCGGGGAAATGAGATGCATCATCCAGAGCTTCCCCTCCAGCACTGTGCTCAGATTAAAGACCTCCTTATGCTGTGGTAACAGCAAGGATGCAGGTCAATCCTCATAATAAATGCTTTCGGATGTTGCTGCCAGGCCAAATGTGGCGATTGATTGTAGACGGAAGCATTAAGATTATTCTCATCTTTCATTTCTTTGTAGTTCAACTAAAAATGTTTCCAACTAACCTCCTAACAAAGGACGTGCTCTTTCTCTAATTACTGTCTGATCCCAGATCTCTTTGTGTTATCGCTCGCATCCTCAGACTGATCTCCCAATCTGCTTCATTTACAAAAAGAGGGTAGTTGAAAGAAAAGACAAGCAGTGTTTAATGGCGCACATCCCATTAAGACAAATATAGCCACAGATTACATAACCTGGGGGGCAGTAGATGTCGGCGATGATGCCAATACACCCCAGAACAGAAACAAATATCATAATAAAATAGGTCACAGACTCAAACACCTTCTCAAAAACAAAGAAAAAAATCAAATCTTCATTGAGAGCACCGCTGTGTTCACTGCTACGCCTCACTGACTATCAGGCTTCAGCCAATTTCACCCACACGGTTATTTTGACATGTGACGAGGAACACACACTGTCAGGTAATTATTTCTGTTTGTCTGCCATAAACGGCTGGTTATGGCCTGTGTTGAGTTGTGTGTGACAGCCTGCGTTTTTCTAGCAGCTTGATCAGATTCACCATCTCAGGTGAGCCTCGTCAGAAGATGATACACTGTGTTCTCTCTGTGAAAGCATCAGACGTGCTGCTTTTCTTTCAATAAAGACACCATACTCTTTCAAAACATTTTGGATGGCAAGTGGATTCAAACTTTATGATTCCCGCCTTATTTATTTATTTTTCTTATTGTTTTTTAAATCTCTAGACAAAGCTGATGATCTTGCTCACAGGCCAGTGGGCAACCCACAAGCAGGGCCTGCAATTCAGTGGAAATGACGTCACTAAATGGACTAAAAAAAGTGGAATGAAGTCAAACCAGAAGAAAACCTAAAGACATGATCTTGTGTTGCTGAATCCAGTTTGTTTGGGTGAGAACAGCTATAAATAATTGAGTTATTCTGGATTAGGATTAGGACTGACCATGCAGGAGCCAAATAAGCGTTTGCTGCAGGAACTGCCACACAGGTTTTAGCAGAGCACCCCCCTCTTACCTTTCGTGCACTCTGGAACCCATGTTGTGTTGCAACTTGGTGCGCCTCATCCTGTGCGTCCTCGTGCAACCGAACCACAAGATGGTCCGTCGGGACTCCTGCAGCCTGCGTCGCTAGCAGCAGCGCGTTCATCAGCACCAGCAATCCCACGGCGGTCCCATGACGGGGAGATCCACGCATCGTGTCTGGCTGGCTGGTGGCCGTCCTCCTGTGTGCCTGCCTGCCCGACGGAGTGGAAATCAGTGTGCGGGATGCTCCTCGTCAGAGATGGGAGGAGGATGAGGAGGAGGAGGAGGAAGAGGAGGAGAATGGAGAGAGGATCAACGCATCTCTCCGTCGTGAGGCTGATGAGACCGCTGGAAGTTGGATTTTAGTGAAGTGCAGCTTTGAGTGTGTGGTGTTCTCAACCTGCATCCTCAGCTTTATCCCTCCTCCTCCTCCTCCTCCCCTCAGCTCTTCTGTAATTCATTTACCTTTTCCTTTTTTTTTTTTAGCTCTGTGAGTCTCGTGCGCGTGACGTTGGACCAATGTTTCTGGCGGGTGTGCAGCGCTGCGCACCGTGTGCACCATCGTTTCCTGCCTCATATGAGCTCAGGGGTACTTTTCAGCACCTTGGAGAGTTCCTCCCTATAAATAAATGCTATTAACCAATTGCTTTGATTAATAAGCCAATCTACAGCCAGAAACAATAGCTCATTTTTGCATATTTGTCCCTCATTTGTATATTTATTTAACTTCTCAGCCCACAGCTGTCTTGTTAAACCGTCTCCATCTGTCCCGAGCAGCTTGGTCCCTTCTCATGTACAGTAAGGACTGTCCTTCTGGACATTAGCTGTTCATTTGGATGTGAGCAGAAGGCAGCAGCAGAGGGACTGCCCCTTCCAAAGGGTCCTCGTGAAAGTGCACAGCTCCACTGACTAGATCCCGACTCCCCAAGGTTAAAGGATGGAGGTTACAGAGGCTGCTGCCATGGTGCAATAGAGACATGCATGCTGAAGGTGAGAAAATAAACAACAAGGACATATATTACATGCAAACTGCAGCATTATCTGATTACCCCTTCAGTAATAAGAATTCACTCTTTTCTTTATTCACTGGCTTCTCATTGTAGCTTTTTTTCTGCAGCTTTTGCCTATATGGTCATTTTATCCACATCTGATCTAAAGTTAGAGCATAACTGAAAAATACAGCATTGTTTGAAATGTTTAGTTTGACGTGACATCACCAAAACTGCACAGTAACAGATTTTATAAATGTGACAGCACTTTGAGAAATTCACAGGAATACAAAAGAAATGAACCACTGAATTAGTCTGACTTAATGTGCAAAGCTCACTAAATGTTTGTTTGGATCATTTACTCATTTTGCAGCTTGCAAAATGCATGAATCCGTGTTAACCCGTTAATGAAACTCATTAAATTACTCATGTTAATTGTTGGTTCTCCTTGATAGCTTGAAATAGAAATTAGAGTATTTGGACATAAACTGAGTCAATATCTGCTTAGAAGGAAAATAAGAAACCACAAAATGCATTTTCTTCTACTGAAAGAGCTTCTATCTCTGATGTGTGCATGTCTGTTTATAATTTATGCAGTTTTGTGCGTTTTTAAGAGTTAAGCATTGGATTCTGGATTAGTTCTTGGAAAAACAATTGTTTTTGTTAAATACTGTTTCAATCTTCCTGAAACAACTGTTGTTGTTTGCTTGAGTAAAGCTGCTTGTCTTAATCCTTACACTATTTTTCACTAGGAACAGTTCAGCACTGACATTGTGATGGCTGTTTTAGTACTTTTGCATCACATGTGTCTATAAATGTTAATATTTTTATTACAAATCCTATTTTTTCTTGTTGAGGACACAGGCATGAATCACGCTGAAGCTGAAGACAGCTCTCAGTAGTTTTCATACAGCGACGGTGACTTTGTTTGATTTGACTTGCTGGAAATGTGACCTTTGAGTTCCAGAGTGTATAATGTGCTCCTGTGTAAATAATATGGTAAAGTAGATAAATAAATCTAAAATCTACATAATTGTTGTTGAAACTGGTCTTTGAAAAAAAAAATGTGTCCAAGCCTGATTTACAATTTGTATTTAGCTAAAGACACCTCATGAGTGATCTCAAAATAATGGATTGTTTTTCTGCGAATAAAAAATTGAGATAAACTGCTGTAGTGGTTATTTAAAGTCGTATTATGCAACTTTTCATATTTTAAAAAATTTTCTTGAGCCAGTTTGTGCTAAAATGACCTTTTACAGGGTTAATGAAATGTCGCTTAGACCCCCACAACCCTCTGTGGCCAGAAGACAGCACTTGCAACTTCAGAGTGGCAGTCCGGTGCCTGTTAGAAAAAATTCAGCTTACACCTGGCGCTGCAGTCTGCTTCCAGCATGTTTTAGATCATGAACAGCTGATTTGTCTGATTTAGTGATGAACCACTCCTGTAGACACTAATGAAGGCTGAGGAGACATTTAGGCAGTTAGATTAAGGTGTTAAAAAGACAAACACACAGCGAGGAGAGAAAGTTCACTTTTGCTATCACTAACGAACACTAGGGGGTGCTAAAAACAAGCCAAAACTGCCAAGTGCTCCTTTAACAGGCATTTCTGTTTCTCTCAGCTTGACATTCCAAAGTATTTGGATTCCAACATTTTGATGCATCTGTTTGCAGCACAATGAATAATTATCAGTTTGTAAAATCAGAAAATATCTTTTTCATCTTTTTGCAAAGGAACTTTTATAGACAGATGTCCTGCCAACATTTGACCTTTCACCAATAACTAATCTAGTTTCACTCCAAAATATGTTCAAACTGTTTCAAAACAAAAGCTTTAAACTATAAAATTTCCATGTTTTCTGTTATGACTGCTGAAATTGTTGTCTGTCATTTTAAAACTGTAAATGATGAGGTCTGTGCTATTCAGGAGTTCCATACATAAACATAAACTCAGCAATGTTTTACCCAAATCTACTAAATTTCAAAAGGCTTTAATATTACATATTTTCTTTTTGGAAAACACATGAAGAGCATCAGAGAATCCTAGAACAGATCAAAAATAATTCACAGAGCCACAATATGTTTAAATGTACCTTTAACACAGAGAGGTGGATATAAATGAGACTATTGAACGTAAAGCCATTCAGTCATAATTTCGTGTGTATGTGGCTAAAAAAAACATATTCAAATGTATTCAGAGGAGCATGTCCCAAATTTTAAGCTTCTAATAACCCATACTGAGTGTGACAAGAATAAAAAAAACACAACCTGAAGGTGTGATTGAACCCATACGACACGAGAAAAAGTCCCTCCTTCTCCTGGGTTATCGGTTTAATTTAATTATTTTATTTAATGTAAAAAAAAAAACCTCCTCAATCTGAATACGCATTTAGAAGAAGCCAAATTATTTTTTACTAATTGGATGAGTTCTATAAGTGAGGCATCATGTTTAAATATCTGAACATTACATTATAAGATGTCTAAACTCTCAATTAAATCAATCATCATTTATTCCAAGCCCTTCGTATTAGTCACGGTGCATAACTGTTGAGGCCCGGCATTGGAGGCATGGTGAGGGATGTAGTTGTTCTGCTGCAGCGTAGAAGGAGGGGCTGCACGCGCGGATCTTTAATTCTTTATGGTTGCCCGAGGCTGGAGTGGAAGCAGGCAGCTTGTCAGTGTTTCAGAGAGAGCCAAAGAGATTAGATCAGCCCCCTTACACATTGATACTCCAAAGATAATGAAAACTGGACACACACACACACACACACACACACACACACACACACACACACACACACACACACACACACACACACACACACACACACACTAAAGATACTAATAATGAAACCATAACAAAGCCTTTGCCACAACCCTTTCAAGCAGACAGGATATTGATCCATTCTGCTCTCCGTAGCTTGTTTTTGTTGTTAGAATCAAATTAACACTTAAACAACCAGTAAGGCTGTTTTTTGGATATTCATGAATATTTTAAAACTAACCAGCCATCACTCCTCTGGAGCCAGCAGGAGCTGAACAACAGTAACTGTTTCATGAAACAGTTAAAAATTAAAAACACAATATGCTTCAGAGCTGCACGGTCTGCTGTGGTGAGACTAAATGTGAATGAGTAACTATAACTGAGCTTGCAACACTATGTGTCAGATTTATATCTGATGGTTTCATTCACTGGTTTTGTTGTTATCTCGTTTGCGATGCCTCTCTGCTCCACTCTGTCTAAAACTCAGGAAACTACTCTGGTTCAGGGAGATAAGCTTCTGACCTTCACAGGTAAATTGGTAAATGTAATAACACATCAAGGTGTCCTGCTTTACACAGGTCAGTTTCACCTCAGTTGTGGTTCCCTGGAGATAACTGTATTTTCTGTCACATGGAAGATGAGACATTCTACTTTTGAGTTGTAAAAAAAATAAAATATGGAAATGAGGCTCTGACTAGCAGGGGCAGCGTCCTGGTCAGGGAACACTGCTGGGATTTAGTAGCAGCTTGCTTGTCAGTCTGGGTTGATAGGAGGGTACAGAAAAAGAAGAAGGGGGTTCGTTTTACGTCAGTTTGTTAGGAGTCGTGTTGGAAAGTAATTCAGATGGAAACATGAGATGTATTTAATTAAAATAAAGAAGTCAACACAGAGCAGAATTAACTGTAACCACCCATCCTCGTCTTTATAACTCACAAATATCCTTAAGTGGTTCCCTTTAAAAAAATCAAATAAATTATGAATTAATAATACATGAGTTGTTATCATTTATATGTAGCACCTTCAATAAAGGAGATATATTATAACTTTGTTCCTTAAGGTCTACACAAAACATGTTTATGAAATTCTTTGCACAAATTCCCTCCAACATAACCCAGTTTCAGCAGTTTTATGCCGTTCCAGGGCTCTGTCACGTTAAGACAGCTAGCTAGAGCTGGCCACGCCCACCCATCCCTGATCAGGATGCTATTAGCTGAGAAGCTCAGGTAAGGTGGGGCTCTGAGTAGAGCTGCTGCTCATACAACCTGGAGAGGTTAGAGGTGTTTATATGCGACATCACAAACAGGGACTTTTTGAAACTACTTGTTTAAAGCTTACTGCACACTGGAAGCATCAGCGGAACGGTTTACTCACCATTTTCGCTGCTTGCCAGTGCACACCGGGAGAATCTCGACTCACGAGATCACAAGATTTCCTCGATACTTCAAAGAGTGCAGTTTGTTTACGCCATCCGCCATTAAACCAAAGAGAAGAAACTTATGTGTGACATCGCTGTTTGATGTCATATATAATGTTTTTCCTCTCCACTGCCAGGATTAAAGCCATGAAAAACACATTGTTGCACTTCTCAAACGATGCAGTACGTAAATAAGCCATGAGATCACACGTATAGACGTAATCTACATAGATATGAAATTGCATCGCTGCAATAGACTTTTATTTTGAAAATTACCGGGTATTTTACACTGAAACCGAGTGTGATTTCCTGTCTAGCCCTATGTTAACTGCGGAAATTGACGCGACCAAGAAGCGGCACGCTGCAAAAATAGAACTCGATCCCATCTTTAGTGGCGCGGCGTGGCATGCCGCTTCTGGGACGCGTCTGAAAATTGTCACGTGGCTGGTTTGAATCACCCCCATAGACTATAATGGATTCTATTTGAAGCAGCGACGTTTCACCGTCGTTCCGCACCGCTGATGCTTCAAGTGTGCAGTGGGGGTTTGGCTTGTAATTCCTAAAACCAAGCACTGACAGAAAATGGATGGATGGGTTTTTTCCATGTTTGGAGTTTATAGAGGCAGTAGAGACCCACATGGCAGCATAAAATAATGCAAAAGGTAAGTTTTGCATTAAATGTCCCCTTTAATATTCTGAGAACACTGAGTAAACAAAACCCAGCTAAATGTTGTGTTGTCTCATTAACCAGCTGGAAGGACAAACTATGCAGCTCTTTATGTTTGAGAAATCACTCTGCTCCAACTACACTACAAATCCCTGTAGAAATGTAACAACTCCTTGGTTTTCTGCCAGTGCTTAGCATCATTATGGATGTAAATGTGCACTGGAAAAACCACTGAGTCGTGTTTATCATGAGACTGGAAAAACAGCACACTCTGCAGCCTGTAGTGGTGCAGGGATTACACAGCCATTCTCAGAAACAGCAGCAAAGGTGCAGCCAGAGCTGCCACCTTCTTTGAAATTCGGGGCATATTCTGAATAAAACCTTGTTTAATTAGGAAAGAAAAACAACAGCGCAGGCAGAGATTATACATAATCACAATAATTATTACCTTTTGTGTATTACTTACTTTGAGGTAGGTATTCACCACTTTCTAATTAATGCATCACCTTGAAGTGAATGAATGGACGCGTAAATTAGCCCTAGAGATGAATCATGCTTGGAAAAAAAAATCTTTCATGTTAAAATGATTAGAAAATTCACCTATGAAATATGGAACCTTTCAGTTTTCAAATAATATTTCTTAATTTTAAGTTTTGTTAAATTTCTTTTTCTTTATTTTATTTCTGAACTTCTATAAAATCTCAATGTTGATTTTTTTTTTGTGACCAGGTTGTTGTCTTCAATGCTCTTACTCTGAGATATCTGGCTTTTTGTAAATATACTTTTTATTTTAAGGAGGAATTGACACATTTTAGTATCAGAACTACTTTGGATTAAAACATGATTTGCTGTAAAAAAAATATACACTCTAAAAAATTAAATGTTGAATTTACTTAACCAAGTCAGCGGGTTCCACTGAACCCAGGTTCTTGAGGAGCAGGTAAACTGAGAAACCATTTTTTTTACTTATTATTTTTGAAAATGATCAGTCACTCTGAGTTTAACGTGCAGGCTGAACATGAAAATAGTCTCCTCCACCTATCTCCTGCATTAGCTTCTGATAGAAAATAGACGGTGAAACTCTAGGATTGGAAAAGCCTGACAGATCTATGTCACACTGTCACTTAACATTCATGGACTCACCCATCTTGACTCACGACGGGGAAGGCTGTTGTTGGTTTAGCGTCCAGGAAACAGCAGAGAACATCTCAGCTAGTAGAAGCTAACCGTTAGCATTAGCAACTCCACCACACAGCAGAACTCCTCCAGGCTTGTGTTATTGGTGGAGATAAAACATCAATGTTGTAAAGTAAACAGAGTCAGTGGTAGAGTTGTGTTGCTGTTATCTAATCTGAGGTGAGATGTCCAAATATCAGAAAATAAGACTCCAGATCCTGCCGTCTGAAGCTACTTTCTCCTCCAGCTGACTTCTACTTCCTCAAACAGGTGCAGCAGATCTTTTTTTCCCCAGAGAACAACTTACAAGGCATTAATTCCTAGAGACCACTGCAAATGTATTAAAAATGAGTAAAGTTGACCTTTAAATGTAAAGAGTAATTTACATTGTTGTATGTTGTTATGGTAAAAGTAAATTGGGGCAGCAGTAGCTCAGGAGGTAGAGCGGGTTGCCTAGCGATTGGAGGATTGTGGGATCAATCCCAGCCCCTGCCAGGGTACTCTGCTGTTGTGTCCTTGGGCAAGACACTTCACCCAACTTGCCTATGTTGGTGGTCAGAGGGGCCGATGGCGTGAATGGCAACCTCGCTTCTGTCAAACCGCCCCGGGGCGGCTGTGGCTACATAATAGATTACCATCACCGGCAGTGTGTGAATGTCAGAGTGCGTGAATAATGGAAAGCGATTTGAGTGTCTTGATAAGCGCTTTATAAATCTTATTCCCTCCATACAGGACCTGTACACCTCCAGGACATTGGGGCGTGCAGGTCAGCTGACCCGTCCCACCCTGGACACAGTTCTGCTCCCATCTGGCAGGAGGCTCAAATCCTTTCGGACCAGAACCTCTCGCCACAAGAACAGTTTCTTCACCTCTGCAGGTGGACTCATGAATAACAATCCTAGGACTGCCCACTCCAGTCGCTTTGTTCCAGTCACCTGACCCTGTGTTGTGTTTGCACTTGACTGTTTTGCTGTGATCAGTACCTACACTGTCTTGTATATATTAGCCATTTCTCTAATATCGCTGCTCTCTATTATTATTTTATTGTGCTTATTTCTTATTTTTGCTTATCTCTTAATTTTTGCACCAAGTACGCTAATGTTGTGATTTCTCACGCATATGGCAATAAAACCTTCTGATTCTGCTTCTAACCCATTATTATTTCATTTAAGCATTTTAGTGGAACCAGTTGACATAACTTAGTTAAGTAAATTCAGCATTTCATTTCTTGAAGTAGTTTGGAAACACTGTTCCTTAAAAAAAATACGACTAATTGTTCTCAGGCTGCAGGAGCATCGTTATTGGTGGTGTTGGTGTTTCCTCCACTGCAGTGGTGTAATTACTATCACTTGTGTATCATATTAAATAAGTAAGAACATAAGTAAAGTTGATTTATATAGCACTTATCATAGAGGGAAAAAATCACAAAGAACAGATCATAAAGTCGTAAAACCATCATAAAAACAAATAAAGATGAAAGATAATTAAAATCAGAAAACACAAAAAATTTCAATAAAAGGGTAAAGTCATAAAATTATAAAATGATCATAAATCAAAAAACAACATAAAACAAATGAAAGATAGTTAAAAAGTAAAAGCAGCTTTAAATAAAAGGGTCCCAAATGAACCCAACACGCAGAAATTAAACACATCAAATTCATTCAATCTGATGGGATTGAATGAACATGAGTGGACAAAATTGACATATAAACAAATTATTTTGTCTTGTCTGACCCTGCTGACCTCCATGTTTTCTGTCTGGACGTACAGTTATATATAAAAAAAAATGTTGCCAGTATTTAAAAAGAGAATACCCCTTTATAAAATTACAACAGTGTTAGTACTAAATACTAAAACCAGCCTTTCAGGTTCTGAGTGTTCTTTGTGTTTTGGAGAGACTCGTTTGTAACGTGTTTGCGTATGCATGACGAGGACCAGTGAAATGACCTTGGCAGGATATGATGACAAATAGGTTGCATCACGCAAGCAGCACATGCAGCAGTCTCCTTGTGCGTGGGCTCTGATGCTCTTTCCATTTTGACAGTACATTAGGGCTAATGGTAACAGTATATCTGGGGTTTCTAAGCCTCTTTCTAGTACAGTTCTAAGGACTTACATCCATTAAGAAAGTAAACAATGAGTATTTTCCCCAAGGCCACACAGGAAACAGGGTAAACATGGCATCATCAAAAGAAATTAGTGGAGTGCAATGTGCTTCAGGTATGTGATGTTCAAAAAAATTGGATGTAATATTTTCTAATTCGGCCAAGAAGGGATGACTTAAACAGGAAGTGCTCTTAGAAAGATGAGTTATGGAGTTAGTGTTTCTATGAATGCAGAAATGTTTTACAGAATATAACAATAAATAAAAGTCATTTTTATATATATTAGAGCATTCTACATGTGGATACCCATCCTGCTCTGAGCTAGGAAGGGGTGTTGATTCCATTCATGTGTTAGCACATATACGCTACATCATGGAAACACGGTGTTCAGCACTTTCCTCAGACTCTTAACACAGGAGTGAGAAGCTGCATCATTTGATCCAGGCTGATTAGTGACGGGCCACAGTAGCTGCACAGACGCTGCAGCATCCAGGCGATAAACCTGCCGTGATGTCAGCACAATGTCTTCTCTTGTGCTGACTACTTTTTTCAGCATGACCTTGCATCCTAACATAACTTATTTAATCAAGGTTTAATTGCTTTGCTTTACTAACCAGAAACAGGTTGATCGTTACATAAGTAAAAGATTACCAGTCATCTAAGTGGTGGACGATGTGCATCGCTTCCTTCAACACCCCTGATCCATCATGAGACGGTAAAAACAGCTCGCGAGTGGTGAGTGTAATAAACCCTGCTCTGACTGCTCTGGGAGGGTCAATAAAAGTGCGAGCTGAAATGCATTTAGATATCCTGAATGAGCATCTCATTGGTCATTCTAGTCCTCACAATTTGTGAGGATAGCCCAGACAATCAATACAAGGGCCATTAAGCTTAACAAACCAGGTTTGTCTTTAAACTGCCTGCAGGCTCTCTAAGACAGCCCGACTACCCGAAAAAGCTCACTGGTGGTTCACACAAATGAAGATGAACGTCTGTTCTTACACAATGTGCTGCAACTCTTTTTTGTCAATTAAAACCACATATTGGATGAGTGATGATGCAGGCAGTAGCTACGTTTACATGGGCACAAGTAATCAGAACGAATGCCCTATCAGATCAAAAATTCTTCATGTAAACATGTGAATATTCTGATCCAATATGGCCCGATCAGAATGAAATTTCATTCCGATTGAGAGAGGTGGTTTTTCAATAGCATAGCAGTCATTTTAAAAAGCTGTTCTGTGATGCAGGCGTTTGATGGTGCAGAGGTGGGCTGAAAACAGCAGGATTTCTCATTATTAATGATATGCAAGCACCTCGCTTCTGATTGGATAACAGAACACGTTCAGCCATGTTGCAAAGTCACTATCAAAGAGACACTCTTTGCTTTCTCTCCTCCCTGCAAAACAAGAGCCTTCCTGTGGGCGAGGACATGAATGCTAATGCAGTGTGATGTAGATCTGTCAGGATTTTCAAATCCTAGCATTTCACTGTCTATTTTCTATCAGGAGCTAATGCAGGAGGTAGGTGTAGGAGACTGTTTTCATGTTCAGCCTTCATGAAAAACTCAGTGACTGATTATAATCAGAAAAAACATTAAAAAGGTTTTTTACTTAACTGCACCTTTAACAAGTACAATTTTAGAATGATAGGGAAGCACATAAATTAAATACAATGTAAAAGAGAAGTTTTCACTGCCCTTATGTTCATGAGCAGACACACTGCAGCAATTTTATTTCACCACTTAATTGCCTTACGTAGCCTCGTTTCTTTAGTAAGGGGTAATTGGTTGTCATGACAAACACTCAGGCTATTCATAGTTTACAGGATTAAGTAAAAATGGAAAAAAGAGAAGAATAAAGATAGAACGAACATTTCCAACGGGTCCTTCCATTGAAAAAATGAAATTATGGCATTTTTATATTCTCTTCTAAACAAATTGTTTGTATTCAATAAAACCAGACAAAAATGACTGGTAAATTAATTTTTGTTACAAAGGTTCATACATAGTTCTATTAGAAAAAACTAAAAAAAAAACTAATTCTTGTCTGTTTTTCCTCATCATATTAATTTAATTTGTACATACAGTAATGCAAAAAGCATCATAACATGACTTTTGCTTAAGAATTTCCTAAAGATGATCACTTTTTAAGTTAGTTTATGTCAAAAATACTCATATTGAGCTGATAGACAGTTGAGAACAGTCCATTCTACATATCTACAAACATGACATCCATCCATTATCTATACCCGCTTATCCACGCAGGGTGGCTGGGGGCTGGTGCCTATCTCCAGCAGTCAGTGGGCATGCAGGCGGGGTACACCCTGGACAGGTTGCCAGTCCATCGCAGGGCAACACAGAGACACACAGGACAAACAACCACACACACCTAAGGACAATTTAGAGAGGCCAATCAACCTGACAGTCATGTTTTTGGACTGCGGGAGGAAGCCGGAGCACCCGGAGAGAACCCACGTGTGCACAGGGAGAACATGCAAACTCCATGCAGAAAGACCTCAGGCCAGGAAGCGAACCCATGACCTCCCTGCTGCAAGGCAACAGCGCTAACCACTGCGCCACTGTGCTGCCCACAAACATGACAATGAATCCTAATTTGTTTTTTTTTTAACTCTATTAGTCAAAAAAATGTTCTCAAACGTTAACTTTTCTCATAGTTCAGGTTTTATTGTGTCTGTTTCGAGCTTATCAACCTCCTGATGTAAAAAAAGACTCATTATTCAAATAAAAATCTAGATTCTCCACATGTAGCTCTGGTTGAGTTGTAATCTGAAGGTTTCTAACACATTTCAGACAAAAGCACACCGTAACATCTGCAGTTACCATAGTGACGGGCAAAACAAAGGGCCAGGAGGAGAATGGGACGAAGTTGCTTTTGTCAGATGGAGAAGGTGAGAACAGGCTTCCATTAGCGGAGCAGGTTTAGTCGAGTGTGACAGAAATGTAGTTGGCAGACAAGTTGAGAGAAGAGTCATCAATATCCAGTCTGTCAGGACGTTTTCATCCATTTCACCTTGGAAATCCTCCTTTTCACAATCACTCGTCCATAGAAGACATTAAGCCAACCCAGTGGAGGGTTGTATGCACAACTTCAGAGGTCGTTGTGTAAATGAACCAGTTTCACTTTGAATAGTTAATAATCCGTCCATAAATGCAGCTTCTCTAAGGCCTGTCTTCAGATCAGTGCTGGACCAGGGCGAATGTTGCGTAATGGAGCCTCAAGTTGTTCGGATGGTTGAACTCATCTAAAATAAATTAAGTGATTTCTTTGTGTGACGGAAGAAATTACACTAGCTCACGCAATTATATGAGTCAGAGATAAAAGAGGAGGAACAGTGGCGTAAAATAAATGCTGACAAATAGGGTTCAGTGAAAGCTTCGATTGTCACTTTTCTCTGAAAAACAGCAACAACACACAGATGGCTGATGGGCCAACTTTCCTGACACAAATGCAGATTGATAAATACATTCTGAAGTGTTGCGGCGATTAATCAGGTGAGCGGGACACCGCTGGGCCCGGGCTTTAACGGTGACTGATTCGTGCTGACGGAATGATTGATTGATCAGCTCACAAGAGCAGTGAGCTGGCATTTTCTGACATTCATAAGGAAAATTTGACCTGACAAAGTCTGTGAAGAAAATACAAAACTTTGCCTCTGGTCATGAACAGGTGCACAAAGCAGATTCGTGCAAAGCAATTCACTTTCTGTCGTGTCCTTGTCCTGTGTGAATACTTTTGATTTTATTCTCAGGAGGTGTTTACTCATTAAAAAGAAACGAGTTGCTACAGTCAAAAATCCTGACTCATGCAACGTCTGGGGATCAATGTTTGCACTTCAAATGTTCTTGTTTTTCCCAAAATCATTCTGTCAAACCTAATTTATGAATTCTTCAAATCAAGAACAAATAATCTTCTTGCCGCCGTCTGGAGTGTTTTGTTTATCCTCGAACTCCAACAGACACAAAAGCTTTGTGATCATTTTTTTGCCGATTATCACACAAGGACAAGAGGTTTTGAGACGTTTAAGCCTCGTGTTTCCAGGTCCAACATGTCACCCTCATGTTAATCAGACCTGCAGCTGTTGCTTTCTCAGCTCCGCGGGGCGCCGTGCTGCTGGCTGTGGAGGTGTGGGTGTGAGCGTGACACGGGGTGGGAAAAAAAAGAAGAGAGGGAGAGAGAGTGAAATCTAATGTAGCTTGTGTGTGGCAGCTGCTCTTTTAAGCCCACACAGGACATGCACATACACACCCAAGCGTGGACAAGCATCAATCTCCTCTGTCACAATACCCCTTCCTGTCACCATGGTAACACCCTAAAGCTACAGCTGTCTGCTGGAAGATTGACTTAACTTGCTGTGATTTGTGTATTTTTCACCCAGAGGGCTTCAAACACACACACACACACACACACACACACACACACACACACACCCTCAATTGGCAATCAGCTGAAAAGACGCTGAGCTTTCTACCTCTGTTCAAAGCCACTGAATTCAGCAATCAGCTCTTCTATGAATACAGTTTAATGAACCCAATTTCTTGAAACATTAACTATATTTCTGACCCAAATGCATTTTCAAAAAGATTCCTCTCTTGTTTCTGTATAATCGGACTCCCGGGACCTGCCCCAGGTGTGTTTCTGCTGACTGACATTTTTGTGGGAGAACATTTAACGCAGTATTGATTTTTAGCCGAGAGGACAGGGGTAGATCGATCGATCATGTGACAGCCAAGTTTCCCAAACTTGTAACCGTATCCCTCCGCCTCAGGTCAGACTGGTCTGAAATGAGCGGTTTTGCAGAAGCCTCTAAAGCTGCTTTCAGCATTCAGCTGTCAGATGAAAGTTTTGTGACACGGCAGAGAAATTAACTGTGAGCACTGAGAAGCATGCTCGCGTCTCCTCTTATCAAGAAATAAATGTCTTTGACGCAACTGAGGGAGATTTTATTAAGATGTTACATTCATCCTCGTATCTGGGTGGGTGCTTTGACACAGAAAAATGAGACGCAAAAAATTAATAACAAAAAAAATCTTCCTTTTGAAAGAGCTTTAGCCGTGACATTATGTCAGATCGTGCTTAATCGTGATATTTCTTTGGAAACTGCACGGGTGGGTAAGTGGGTGGACGCATGTGAGCCGGACTGGAACGTAAGCTGATAAGTGATCTTTCTGGGAAAATGTTAATCACACTGCCTAAATGATTTATTGTTATGGAAATTTTATTTTTGTATTGCACATTAACATATGATGAAGGAAAAACTGGAGAAGCTTTAAGAATCGCTAAATGTGAAATTGCATTTGAAAGATTTAGTCATTGTTATATATTTAACTTCAAAGCAAAATTTTTTAAGACAAAATGAAAAAAATGAAATTTGCAAAACAAAAGCATTTGATACAAAATAAAGTGTAGAAAAATAGAATAAAATAAAATAAAAATAATCTAATTTAATCGATGAACACATAATTATTGTTTCAAATACAGAGGGCAGAGCTACAATAATAAAAAGGTTGTGCATAAAATATTACTAGTTTCTTTGAATATTCATAAAATTACAGTTTTACTCGATTGCTAAGACACATTTCTTGAAAGCTGCTCTCCCTTTCTCTAACTTGTGAACACAAAACCCAATTTTCAAGCTAAATCCCCAAAACATCAGACTCTTCTTGCAAAATCAAACTTTCCCCTCAAAACAGTTCAATCTGTGCTCAAAACTGAATTATGTTGTCAAATCGTGCCCCGAGTCAATCAAAATTACAATCACTACTTAACAGTCACTAACCACTACATAGAAGAATAGAAAACACAATGATCAGGGCATGAAGCTGGAGAAATAAATGTTTATTGTTCACTGTAGGAAAAATGCATGTTGCAAAAACAAAAATAACCGTGCATTTAGCACTTGTACAAAAAGACAAAACAGAAATCTTGTGCGTTTGACACTTATGTACAGTAAGCCCATATACTAAAAATAAAGTGCAAAAATATACAAATACTACTGTAAGTGCAAAGAGCAAAGATTCCAGTACGTACAGGTTGGCATATTATCTAGACACATTCAGTGTTGATTACGTAGTGATAGACTGTAGTGGCCTAAATAAATTTTTCTGTATCACTTACAAAACTAGATCTATTTCTACAGAGAGGTTTTCAACTGGATGCAGTGGAAAGACCCCATGAATACATCTATAAGGATGAAGCACTGTGTATGTTCCCTCACATCAAGTGTCAAATGCATAAGATTTCTGTTTTGTCTTTTTGTACAAATGCTAAATGCACAGTTATTTTTCTTTTGCAATATGCATTTCACCTACAGTGAACAATAAACATTTATTTCTCCAGCTTCATGTCCTGAGCATTGTGTTTTCTATTTTTCTACGTAGTGTTTAGTGACCGTTCAGTAGTGACTGTCATTTTGATTGACTCGGGGCACGATTTGACAACATAGTTCAGTTTTGAGCACAGATTGAACTGTTTTGAGGGGAAAGTTTAGCAATAGAAAAAACTGTAAAAGAGACAATTTAAAGACCCACTCCAATGAAAATCATGTTTTTTCTGTTTTTAACATGTTCTTGAGGCATTTTTTGTATGCTACAGGACATATCTATAGAAATTTAAGCTCAAAATTGCATTTCTAAATATTTCTGCATTTACTGTAAACCTCTGTGAATAAGTAGCAGATGAAAAACTGCAGCCTAAAACTGACTGGGTTTATGATGTCACAAACCCACTGGGCGGAGCCCAAACTCCACTCGGCTCTGCCCCCTCAGGCTCTGAGGAATAGAGAAGAAGATTGAGGCTCAACACCTATATGCTAGCACAGAGAGCTAGCATGCAGCACTGGCAGCTAGCATTACATCAGCTCCATAAATAGCTGATGTAATGCTAGCAACCAGTGCTGCAAGCTAGCACAGAGAGCTAGCATAAACAGAAAGCTCTCAACAGTCAGGAAAAGAGGGGCAGGGAGGGAGGGCAGGCGGGGGGCCTCCCGTGCCAACGGCTCCGCCCACAATCCAGAGGCGAATTTTTAATGAGCTTCTGCCACTATAGAAAATAAGGCTATGTTCACACTGCAGGCAAAAGCGCATCAAATCCGCATGTTGACCTGCCTGTGACCCTTATCTGATTTTTTTGTGACAGTCTGAACAGCACAGATCCGATTTTTCCTAATCCGATCCAGGTCGTTTCAATATGTAGTACTGATTGCGACACATATGCGCATTTTTTGAAAGCGACTGCAGTCTGAACGGTCATGTCGCATTAAATCCGCCTCCTATCCGAATTTTTTGCAGTCTGAACGGTCATGTCGCATTAAATCCGCCTCCTATCCGAATTTTTTGCAGTCTGAACGGTCATGTCGCATTAAATCCACCTCCTACGTCACTGCTCAGCGGAGGTGAGCGTCGTGTCAGGACTTTTCTGAGGAGGAGCGCTGAAGATCAGCGCTGACAGAAGGATTCAGGGGTCTGTGGAACATCCTGTCAAGTTTTGGAATTAAAAATACAAGAAAGCATGAGAGCGGGAGGTGCTGCTTGAGCGAAGCACATCTCCGGTCTCGGTCTCCGTGACAGCGGGGCGGGGGGGTTCCGTGAATGAACTTAATACCAAAACATTTTCAGGGAATACTAACTCGGGAAGACAGCGGGAATAAGGAGTAAAGTAGTTTTTAAAATAGTTTATAAGCCCAAAACGAGAGACTCAGGTGCGATCCTGTGTCTGAACTGTCTGTGAAGGCTTTCACATCACAACTCCACCTCTCCTGGTTCTGACTGTGACTTCTTGTCTTCTGCGCATGGAGTCGCTTTGGGGCCGTGAAGCGTTCACACTGGAGAGTGTTTGATGTGACATTTCAGTTATAATGTGAACAGCCACACAAAAAAATCGGATTTACTCAAAAAATCGGAATTGAGCATCAAGACCTGCAGTGTGAACATAGCCTAAGTACTAGAAAACAGCACGGGTTTTGTGATTTTGGCTAAAATGGGCACAATAATAGTTTAAAGACCACTGAGAACTATTTAAAACAGCTAAAAGGATTATCGGAGTGGGACTTTAAAGAGATAGTTGAGCTATTTCGAAATATTTTTCTGTGAAAAAGGTTCAAAAAGTTCTTTGAACAATCTCAATTTAGAGAAACTGATTTGTTCTTACTGAAAAGATCTCAAAACTTTTAAACCAACTCATGTAAGCATTATAAATGACCACCACCATGAATGTCATATTATTTGAATATTTACATGGAGTCGTTGAGTGTCTTGCACTAGAAATCAGCTGAGCGGGCTACTTGTGCACTTACAGCTGTAATTTTTAAAATAATTCTGCCAGAATAATCATGAAATGTGAAATTTATCTTACTTTGAGCACAAGTGCTCAGTCGAAACTGTAGGTATGAAAAAACATCTTTAAAAAACCATGTTATCACTTATAGTTGGTTGACTAAACAGCAAGTGTATCAGCCACAAAAGATACTCAACATGAAGGTGGCAGGGAAAGATAAAGTGATGCATTATCTGACATTTGGGCTTGACAGAGCCTCGCCTGTCCTTTATAAAAGCAGCATCCCCAAAAGGCCTGGGAATGCTTCATCTGCCACGACTTAATCACAGTAGAAGTCCGTGTCCTGAAAGAGAAGTGAAGCAGATGTTGATCATCATCTCTATATATTAATTGAGAATAATTAGGAAAAAGCATTGATTTGTCTGTAAAGGACGTAAAAATACTCACAGTTGTCGGCATCTGGATCGTGTTTTCTGTGAACTTGTGTGTCTCCTTCACCACAGGTGCAGGGAAGTATCCGATCCTACCCATCTGGTCCACATACCGCTCACTGTAAACCTGCAAATAGTAAAAAAAAACCAAATGAATTTGCACCAGTTTTCTGTTGCAAAAGACTTTCTTCACTAAACTGAACACAATGAAATGCTGGCTCTTTTCTGTCTAGTTTAAAACATATTTAAACAAATACGTTTCTAGAAATTTGGCGTCCACAAACATCAGGAGGAAACATGTTTAAACATGTGCTTCTGTGATCGAATGATAAAAATGTACATACACTTCCAGACCAGAAGACTCCAGTGCCATCTGGAGGTATGAGTTTAGAATACACATACACCATTTGACCCTTTTTGATGTTGATGAATCTGCAGTCCGGAGCTATGAAATCATCCAAAGCTGTGGCCATGGAAAGAACATCTATTGAAACAAAGGAAACATGTTTTACAGTTTCAAAAATGCCACTCGCATTTACATTTCTGGATTTAATGGTACACAAAACACTGCCTCTGTAATGCTCAGACTTACATGAACAGTCTACATCTTTGCAGATCTTACTGTCTGCTAGTTTGTCCATGAAGACGGCTGTTGTGCCCGGGTGCAGCAGTCCCACACAGAACAGAATCCTCAGAGGAAAACTCATTCTAATGAAAAACAAAACAAAACAATGGAGAGTTGTGTGTATGAGTAGGTTTGAAGAAACTAGAGATCACAATACTCCAAAACACTTCTTTCAGCCAAGAAAGAATGGGCCGAGCCCCTACATCACATGAGACTTAACCAATCAGAGTTGAGTTACACAAATACCAGACTCTGGAACTGCTCATTACCAGCAAGGGAATTGCCTGACTTTTTCACAAATCCCACTCTCTTTGCAGTATGAAGCATTCACAGTCCACAAGCAAGTTTGGAAAATATTTTGGTTGATTTTAATGTCTGTGTTGCTTTAAATGAGCTAAAAAAAAAAAAAAACTAAACACATGAATCAAACACAAATGAAAAACTGCAGACATCAAAACACAATGTACATAGCAGAAAAAATGTATTGTGCTCAAAATGTTGTATCAGTGGGAAATTAACCAATTATATGTCAATTATATACAATTTATGCACCACATGAAATTATACCAAGCAAGTTATCCATCTATCCATCCATCCATTCTCATCCACTTGATCCGAGGTCAGGTCGCGGGGGTGGCAGCCTAAGCAGAAACGCCCAGACTTCCCTCTCCCCAGCCACTTAAGCCAGCTCTTCCGGGGGATCCCAAGGCGTTCCCTGGCCAGCCGAGAGACATAGTCCCTCCAGCATGTCCTAGGTCTTCCTTTGGGTCTCCTCCTGGTTGAACGTGTCTAGAAAACCTCACCAGGGAGGCATCCAGGAGGCATCCTAACCAGGTGCCCGAGCCACCTCAATTGGCTCCTCTTGAAGTGGAGGAGCAGCAGATCTACTCCAAGCCCCTCACGGATGACCGAGCTTCTCACCCTATCTCTAAGGGAGAGCCCAGACACCCTGCAAAGAAAGCACATTTCGGCCGCTTGTATCCGCAATCTCGTTCTTTCGGTCACTACCAAAAGCTCGTGACCATAAATGAGGGTAGGAACGTAGATTGACCAGAAAATCAAGAGCTTTGCCTTCCAGCTCAGCTCTCTCTTCACCGCGACAGACCGGTACAACGCCCGCATTACTGTAGATGCAGCACCAATCCGCCTATTGATCTCGCGCTCCATCTTTCCCTCACTTGTGAACAAGACCCTGATATACTTAAACTCCTCCACTTGAGGCAGGACCTCGTCCCTGACCTGGAGAAGGCATTCTACACTTTTCCGACTCAAGACCATGGTCTCGGACATAAAGGAGCTGATTCTCATCCCAGGCGCTTCACACTTTGCTGCGAACCACTCCAGCGAAAGTTGGAGATCACGGTCTGATGAAGCCAATCCGATCCTTAGGCCACCAAAACATATCCCCTCACCACCTTGACTGCACCTAGAAATCCTGTCTATAAAAGTTATGAACAGAATCATGACAAAGGGCAGCCTTGTCGGAGTCCAACTCTCACTGAAAACAAGCCCGACTTACTGCCGGTAATGCGGACCAAGCTCTGACACTGGTCATACAGGGACTTAACAGCCCGTATCAAGGGGCCTGGTACCCCCGCCCACAGGGCCCACCGAGGGACACGGTCGAACGCCTTCTCCAAATCCAGAAAGCACATGTAGATTGGTTGTGCGAACTCCCAGGCACCCTCCAGGACCCCTTTAAGGGTATAGAGCTGGTCCAGTGTTCCATGGCCAGGACAAACACCACATTGCTCCTCCTGAATTCGAGGTTCGACAATCCGACAGACCCTCCTCTCCAGAACCCCTGAATAGACCTTACGTTCCTAGCAGACCCTCACAATATGTTTAGGCCTACCAGGTCTGACTGGCATCCTCCCCCACCATCAAAGCCAACTCACCACCAGGTAGTGATCAGTTTACAGCCCCGCCCCTCTCTTCACCAGAGTGTCCAAGACATGCAGCCGCAGATCAGATGAGATGACACCAAAGTCGATCATCAAACTGCGGCCCAAGGTACCCTGGTGCCAAGAGACACCTTTATGCATGAACATGGTGTTCATTATGGACAATCCATGACAAGCACAGAAGTCCAATAACAAGATACCCCTCGAATTCAGATTTGGGGGTCATCCCTCCCAACCACACCTCTCCAGGTCTCACTGTCATTGCCCACATGAGCATTGAAGTCCCCCAGAAGAACGAGGGAGTCACCAACAGAAGTGTTCTCCAGCACCTCCTCCAGGGACTCCAAAAAGGGTTGGTAGCCTGATCTGCAGTTTGGTGCATAAGCACAAACCACAGTCAGGACCCGTCCCCGCACACATAGGCGGAGGGAGGCTACCGTCTTGTTCACTGGGGTAACACCAAACAAATTAAATGAAAAAAGTGTTCCTATTGACAACCGATTGTTCTTGTTGATGTTTAGATTACTAGACCCAGGTCAATGAAATAATTACACCTACTTGACAATGAGCAACCTTTGCTTTCCAGTTTAATTCAATTCAATTTCAATTGAGTTTATTTCTATAGCGCCAAATCACGACAAGAGTCGTCTCAAGGCACTTCACAAAGTAAACATTCCAATACAGTTCTGTTCATTAAGCCAATCAGTAAAAAAGTTTCCTATATAAGGAACCCAGCAGATTGCATCAAGACACTGACTAGTGTGCAATCCTCATACTAAGCAAGCATGTAGTGACAGTGGGAAGGAAATCTCACTTTTAACAGGAAGAAACCTCCAGAGGATCCTGGCTCAGTATGAGCAGCCATCCGCTACGACTCACTGGGGATTGAGAAGACAGAGCAGGCACACACCCACACACACACACACACACACACACACACACACACACACACACACACACACACACACCATATATATCAAGTAGTGTTTCTATGGCTACACTGTGATTTCTTAGTAGAAGTTCTATTTAGTAAGAGAAACTTTATTGTCTTTATCTGAGTGAATCTATAATTAATTCAATAGGTGAACTAATAGTAGCACATTCTATGTTAAAGAAAGTAAGATGTAATATCAGGAGAGGGAGAATGTTCAGTGGTTGGCAGCAGTGTGCCAGCCGATGGCCCCCTCCATGAGGCCACCACAGCTCAGCAGAACGCCAGTGTAGCTTCTTCTGGGGAGAAAAACACTTAGAGAGAAAATAAAGTTAACAGCTGAAATAACAGGAAATAATGCAATTAGAAAGTGGTGGTAGAAGAGAGTAGCAGAGTGTGGAAAGTGGTCAGTATGTCCTCCAGCAGTCTAAGCCTATAGCAGCATAACTACAGAGATAACTCAGGATAACCTAGCCTTTTAGATGGAGGCATGTGGGAGGCAGGGCCAGGGAGAAAAGTCTTTAACGACTGTAGTCCCCTCTGTACACTCCACCTCCCTCTGCTCCCCACTCATAACCTGGGCTAACATCAGAATTTAACCATAAGTCCTATCAAATAGAAAAGTTTTAAGCCTAGCCTAGTTTAATATTTTGTCCTAAAGAGTTCGAATAGCAACAGGTGGTGTCATTTGAGAAGGTGTTGAAAAAAACAACTCAAGGTCTATTTGTTTTTCAGTTTTTTTGTTTAGAGTAAGTTGAATGGATTGGATTTTTTTTTCTGTGGTGTTAAACAAAATCAAGGTGAATTTATTTTAGTATAAGTTATAATAATTTAAAACATTTAAAACAAACTGTAATAACAACTCCCTTGACTCCCTTGAAAATGTGGTTTTTAATCTCAATGGGACCTTCCTGGTTAAATAAAGAATAAATAAAACAAAGCATGTAGTTGCAAATAACTGCTGAAGCCAGTAAATGTCACATTATACCCATAAAAGTGTATTTGACACTTTTTATGTTCTTTTATCTTTGTGAACATGTATCTCTTTGTGCGTGCGTGCGTGCGTGCGTGCGGGCGGGCGGGCGGTCCTGCGTGCGTGCGTGCGTGCGTGCGTCTGTCTGATGCAAACCTCGGTAAAGTCGTGTGAGTGTTTGGGACTGCCATGTTAACTTCGATATCTACCAGCCGGGCGGTGTTTATTCTAACCTGTAGTCAAATGAAGGGGACGAACAAAAGGAGCCGCTCAATCGGGAATCGCAGCTACTCAAATCAAGCGCGTCGTGTTCTTTCGGTAGTGACGTAGGTACACTGTAAACTTAAACGAAAACTGCGGTCGAGGTGGGACGCCGCTGTTTGTTATGTGATGAGTTTGGGGAAGGTCGCCGCTTTGTTAATGCGGAACATAAAATGCAGTTAGCCGTGTAACTCAACTATAGCTCACACATGCCTGGCCTGGGAGTGTGTTTTAATATTATAGCAGTACATTAGCACAGGTAGAGGCGAGCTAACAAGTTAGTAAGGTCCCAAAAAAGCCGATGGATGCGCGGGTATCGGAGTTATTTGGGTCAGGAAGTGGCCACTTCTCTGGATCTCAGGGAACTGCGTCTAACCACCACAAACCGGGAAATGGCAACGGAGTTGTTTCTAAAAAGGCTAGTTCAAAGAACAAGAAAGCAAAAGCGCGATTCTCCCGCAACTTTAAGCCAAGCAATAACACCCCTAATCTTCCTCCAGAGGTAAGACTGGAATTAATCCCAAAGTATTAATAATGTTCTGAGTTAAAGGCGATGAAGTCGGTAAAGCAGTGGACAGCGGCTCTTTATTCGCCTGCAGGATGTGTAAAGACTTGGTTTTCATTATGGTTCCTGTCGCTGGGGTTAGCTTCTTCCTTGAACCGGTGTGTGACACGTAGCTAGTTGTTAAAGGAGAATGAATGAGAGTGAAGGAGGTGGTGCTGTTAGAAGAATGCGCTTTCTTTTTTATAATTGACATTGTTTGGTTAACACAGTTTTCAGTATCAGGGGGAATAGGTTATTTAAAAAGCTCTCGTTGTAGCTTTGCGGCGGCTATTATGCTAGCTTCGCAAGAGGGGAACAGCTGTGTTTGTAAATAGGGGGGCGGGCAAACAGGAAGGGACTGTAGCGGTACCGACTATTGCATCTATATTTAGTTTTTATGTGTTTTATGCTTGAACATAAATACTTTATTTAATCACAAATATATAAAAACACCACAGGAGGAATTGTTTTCACACTGAACCACATAAGTGGGTGAAAAATAATTTCCCTATAAATTATTTATATATATATATTGAGAGAGAGTTGGGAGAGAGCACCTATATGATCTTTATTTTTAATTTTAGTGTTATAAATTGTATTTATTTACTAATTTATTTTTTAAAAATCAACTTTATTTTATTTTTAAGATGACATGAATATAATAAGTTCAGTTCAGCTGTGTTTACCCTAAATACTATTTAGTACTAACAATATTTTATTTAGTTTGTAAAAATCCAGGTGCTGTTTTAGTAACATAGTAGCAGTGTAAAGCTGTCAGTAGTCTGCCTGTCCATTCACATCACAATGCTTATTCAGTCAGATTGCTTTGCTTTTTGTCTTTAAACAAACGTCACACACATCTTTTTCTGACATCTGTTGTTCCTCTTCTGTCTGTGTTTCTCCCCGTCTCTCAGGCTGAAGAGGGTAATATAGAGTACAAGGTACGCAAACCTGTTTATTAAGAATGTTGTTTAGTTGCGTATGTGTTCATTTTGGTTTTAAGATATTTAGTTATGTCACTAAATACTTTGGAAGTGGCTCACAACTACACCAGCTGTTTCATAACAACACTGTAAACAATATAACAGTATAAAGGCATAATATATATGTCAGAAGGTAAAAGTCCACCCTTCCTGTTGGAGCTTCAGGGTGGATTTGAAAGCAGTTTTATTACCCTAGAGTTGTCTTATCTCCTTTATAATTAGAATAGTTGTAATAAACATAACATTTATGTGTACTATTATAATTACTTAACCAGGCTGACCTAACTTTTCATCGTTTAAGTTTAGCAACAGTTTTTAACTAGTTTTTTCCTGATTTCTAGTTGAAGCTAATAAACCCAACACAAAACCGCTTTGAGCACCTGGCAACGCAGATGAAATGGCGACTGCAGGAGGGTCGAGGCGAAGCCGTCTATCAGATCGGTGTCGAGGATAACGGCATGCTGGTGGGGCTGTCAGAAGAGGACATGAGGGCGTCTCTAAAAACTCTACATAGGCTGGCAGAGAAGTAAGTCCAGGACATGTCTGTATTCATATTTAGATGTTGTATCATCTTGGTTTGACAACATCTGGACTCACAGCTGTTATTTCCATGGAAAAATGGATCCGATTTTTGTATGGATAATGAGACCGTTCTGATGAGTGGGTGAAGTTCTGGATGATCTTTTATGTAACAATCCTACAACTTTTTTTCTTTAACTAGAGTTGGAGCTGACATTGCAGTTCTCAGAGAACGGGAGGTGGATTACGAGTCTGATGTGCCTCGTAAGATCGCTGAAGTTCTTCTTCGAAAGGTGCCCGACGACCAGCAGGTTAGTTTTGCAGATACCAAGCCATTTTTTTCCTTACGAATTTTATTTTTGACACTTTAAAGTTGTTCTGCCTTCGTTTACCTGTATTTTCCCCTCTCTACACAGTTCTTAGACCTGCGAGTGGCGGTCCTCGGTAACGTGGACTCTGGAAAGTCCACTCTGTTGGGTGTTTTGACGCAGGGCGAACTGGACAACGGACGGGGAAGAGCGAGGCTCAACCTCTTCAGACATCTACACGAGATCCAGACGGGGCGCACCTCAAGCATCAGCTTCGAGATTCTTGGCTTCAACAGTAAAGGAGAGGTGAAGAAAAAACACGCCACCAGATTATTTACAGCATTTTTATATTGTCAGTAGTTAACTGTGAAGTCTGTAAATTTAATCTTGTGTCTTTTTTTGTCTAGATTGTAAATTACAGCGAGTCTAGGACTGCAGAGGAGATTTGTGAGAGTGCCTCCAAAATGATCACATTCATTGATCTGGCGGGTCACCACAAGTACCTAAAAACCACCATTTTTGGCCTCACCAGCTACTGTCCAGACTTTGCGATGCTGGTCGTCAGCGCAAACACTGGCATTGGTGAGCAAACAGTTTGGATTATTCAACCTTTTTACTCTTTTTACATACATTTCCTGTACATGACTTTCACTTGACTTCCAGGCATTATTAATAATACATCTGTGTTGGAGTCTGGTAATGCACACCTCCTCTCTGCAGTGGACATAACCAGCTGTAGCTTGGTACATTGCAGACATGTGTTATCTGAGCTTACATAACAAATCTGGCTTCCAACCAAGTTCCATCCCTCCTGCCTCCTCATCTCTGGCTGGCACTGCTGTCCCGAAATATCATAATACATGAATAAAATAGCTGCTTGTCACCAGAGGTACTTCCGTCCTGAAGATAGATTTGTAAATTGCGTTGCTGATTTTGCGTCGTCATCTGAAGTTATGCAGACGACGATTATCTGATTAGGGTTTTAGTTTACCCGGACATTCAAAAGTTGTTGAAAGTAAGCCTTACAGTGCTTAAAACCTAAAACATTTTTATGGGATTGGCATTAAACACAAATGATTTCTTTACTCATAAAACATAAAGTACTTTTGAATAATGTATTGGTACATTTTAATGCTTTCACTAAGCCAGACACTTTATCCTAGTGAGGCTGAGAGCAGGAAGCTCTGAAATCTGAGCCGCTGATACTTGATGGAACAAGAATTTGCTTTAATATTAACTATCCGTTGGTTTCATTTCTATTGGAAACAAAAACACATTTTGAAGTTGTTTCATGCATTAATTATTTAACCCATACCACCAGAAGACACTGCAGCATTAGATATAGCATTCCAAGTTTCTGCTTGTGTCTATTTGAAGGTGGGCTTTTATATGAACACCAGTAAGAACACGATGTGAAAAGCTCAAGACATTCTGTAAATATGTATTTGAAAGCAGTACACCTAAAATAACATCAGGTTGTTATGAAATCTGTAATCAGGTGTTCCTTTTGCAAATGGCAAAGGATGCTAGTACAATTTAATGAAATCTGAGACAACAGTTACACTCCAGCTGCTGGAGGTTTTAACTCTGTTTAGACCCTGGTGATGTCAGGAAACCTCTTTTAGTTTGTTTTTGTGGTGAATTAATACACAAAATGAATACTAACCTGCAGTTATATTCTTTGTATATTGGCTAATTAAAGCTAAATTTAATTTCAGTTTTTTATCTTTAGTTTTGTCTTTCAGAAATATGTTATACTGTTCTTGATGCATATCTCATTAAATAAGCTGCTATTTATTTGCATTCACTCAACAGAAATGCAGAGTATCATGAACAGAAAATGACAAAAATGGCTGTAAATATCGCTGCTTTGGAATATTTCAAACCCCATCACAAAGCATATTCACAGATTTAGCTGCCATAAAAGGACCATGGCTGTGAAATAAACTGAGCATTTAATAATCTTCTGACCTCCAAGTCATTTCTAAATGTGCCTAAATTCCCTTACTTGTGGCACTTTGTGCATTTCAGTGTGTCTGCTCTAAAATAGGCCACGCTGTCAAAAACCGACTCAGCTGCTCCAGACACGATGGGACATGCCGTCTGCAACCCAAGAGCTGCGGCTTTAATTATGAAACGGTGTAATGCTCAGGGATCGTCTTAGGTTGTGTGTGACAAGCCAAAAGTCAAAGGGATAGAAAACCATCCTTTACGGGGTTCATATATCACCACTTCAGCCACGTTTATATTTAAAAGGGGGGACATTATTTATTTTCCTCCTGCGTATTTACTTTGGATGTACTAAAAATAGACTTCTGCTGCTCACACAAGAGTTGTGGATATTTTAAGACTCTGTTAGCCTGTAAAGATATCCTGTGTGACATTACCCTGACATCTAGACCTATATTTGAGCCGTTATATAAAACCTACTACAAGTATCACTTTAACGCAAGTGTCAGCTGTGTTTACCAATAAACTTAACCAATGATAAGGCACCTCCATCTGGATGGAAAAAGTCATTTTGGTACATGCCAGCTTTTTTCTATATGTTCCTGAATATTTTCTTGCATCAACAACTTTTTGTGTTTGATCATTTTTACTTTTCATGGTGTGGAATCCCAAGAAATGGTGTGTTTAAATGACTAAAAGAAATTCAATCTAACATTTAACCACTTTCCTTCTGACTCCATCAGCTGGAACAACACGGGAGCATCTGGGCCTTGCCATGGCTCTAAAGGTGCCCATCTTCATTGTCATCAGCAAAGTGGACCTCTGTACACGAGCTACCGTGGAGCGCACGGTGCGCCAGTTGGAGCGCGTCCTGAAACAGCCGGGCTGCAACAAAGTTCCCATGGTTGTGAGCAGCACAGACGATGCCGTCACAGCAGCACAGCAGTTTGCCCAGTCTCCAAAGTATGCATGAACCAGATTCCCTGTGTTGGCTTGTAATGGTGTGTTTTCTCTATCTGATGTGCTTACCCACTTCCCTGCAGTATCACACCTATCTTCACCTTATCCAGCGTGACTGGTGAGAGTTTAGACCTGCTCAAAGTCTTCTTCAACATCATCCCTCCTCTCAGCAACAGCAAGGAGCAGGAAGAGCTCATGCAGCAGCTCACAGAGTTCCAGGTAAAGCTAAAACCAAACTTCTCTCCATGATATAGGGTCCTGCTGGTGCTGTTTTATATGTAATTGTGATTTTACTGTGATTGATTACAGGTAGATGAGATCTACACAGTTCCTGAGGTGGGGACAGTGGTGGGAGGGACTCTGTACAGGTAAGAGTGATCAATAATTAATGTATTATTCAGGTTTTATTCTTCTAATAATGAAATATCCCTGACATGCGTTTTGTTTTGGTTGTGCAGTGGTATTTGCCGTGAGGGGGATCATCTTGTGGTAGGGCCCACAGAGTCTGGTCAGTTCCACAAGTTGACCGTTGGCAGCATCCAAAGAAATCGCTCAGCGTGCAGGGTTCTCAGGGCCGGCCAGGCAGCTACACTCGCTCTGGGAAATTTTGATCGGTCTCTATTACGCAAGGTCAGACTTCAGATTTTAACTGGAGCCTGTCTGATTTGGTATTCAGTGCCTGACACCAGTTATCACGTTGCATAGTTTTATTCGTGTTTGATCAGAGTTTGCATGTTTTGCACCTACAGGGCATGGTGATGGTGAGTCCAGAAATGGATCCAACCATCTGCTGGATGTTTGAGGCTGAGATCGTGCTGCTCTTCCATGCTAAGACCTTTCACAAGGGCTTCCAGGTTACTGTGCACATCGGCAACGTGAGACAGACCGCCACAGTGGAAGCTGTTTACGGCAAGGTTGGTTCGTTCAAAAAGCATCTCAGTAGTTAACTAAAAGATCAATATTTATAGCTTATTCATTTACAAGGTCAGTTATGGTTTCTGAAGTCAGATTTAATGATCTAATAATTTTTTTTAATTACCATTGAGTTCATATTTGCTGCTGTTCCTCAGTAGCTGCACTCTGGTTACATTACACCTACTGATCTTTGACTTTAGATAAGTTGTAAACAAAAGTCCTAAAAGGGTACGGTTATATCAGAACTACATTACAGTAATTATCAATTTAGACAGAGTTAGACTTTTGATCATAGATTTATTTGGACTTACTGGATTCCTGTGCAACAATAACGAGTGAATGTGTCGCAGTTTTGTTTATTTCTGAATCTAGGCAAAGCTCAAATGCACGTAAACAAAACATACTTTACAAAACTTTTGCGACACGACATAAATTAGGACGTAACGCGGTCTCTATTAGTTTTAACGTCCTTGTGCTTCTGCACCACAGGAGGAGCTGAGGACGGGGGAGAAAGCGGTGGTTCTCTTCAAATTCATCAAGCACCCAGAATATCTGAAAGTTGGGGCTAAAGTGCTCTTCAGGGAGGGCCTGACCAAAGGCATTGGTCATGTCACCATGCTACACCCCATCGCCCAGTACCAACCATCCCAAGACGAGGACGAGGAAATCTAAAGTTTCTTTTTAGACGACAGAAAAATTGTTTTCAAAAAGGTGCTTCAGAAGCAACATCCTGCTTTTATCAGACACTCAGTCCAGCCCCAGCAAAGTAAACCTCTTCTACAGAATTTATTTTTGTATTTTCACCTTTGTCTAAAGCCATGTCACCATCTGGTTTGTTTCTCTTCTTCTGCCTTTTAAATACCCGATGAGTTTTTAAATTCTGATTTTTTGGCGTTGAGGTTAAAAGAGCGCGATGCCTGTCATGGCAGCGATACAAGGAAGTCCCTCAGCCACACATGCAACACATCAGCACTGAAACATTTCAGTGATTTTAAAA
Source organism: Aphyosemion australe (assembly GCA_006937985.1). Lineage (NCBI taxonomy): Eukaryota > Metazoa > Chordata > Actinopteri > Cyprinodontiformes > Nothobranchiidae > Aphyosemion > Aphyosemion australe. The sequence goes on from SSNS01000025.1 coordinate 3,903,911, forward strand.
GAGGTGTGAAATATAAACTTTTCCTGTTTGTGTTGAAGTGCTGCTTATCAAGTTTACACCTGAACTCACTCCTAAAACATTTGCACACTTTTGCACTGAATTATAAATGCCAGTGTTGATGTCTTTGTGGCAGTTTGCAAAGGAGGAGGTGCTTTTGACCTCAGGATGTGATAGCAGGCAGTGATCCACAGCAGCTAATCTGTTTTACCAGCATAGTGCCTAAAACCTCTCGTCGTATTTGAAAAAGAGCTTTTCTACATCCAAAAGTAATGGCCGTCACTTTAATGTTGGTCAGATAAAAGTTGGATTGTTTTGCCTGCAGGCTGTGCTGCTGACACGGGCACTTTAAGAAACAACTTGATCTAGTCAGTATGAAAAGATGAGTTACAAATATTGTTTCTATTCACTAATAATGCCTCACGATAACTTGATGAGATGGTTAAAAGTCTCTCTGGGTATTTTTTCCAGTGCTTTAGTTACTCAGGGCAGTACAGATGTATTAGACAGCATTCCACATTCAGAGCCAACGGAGATCTCTGTTTCTGATTAGGGACGTTTTTAGGGAAATTTATAGTTTTGTTCCTTCCAAAGATGTTTGATTAGGAGTTAGTGTGTGAAGCTGGATCGCTTTGCCTATAAGTACTGTTGGAGGTAGTCGATGTCTGTTGTTACTGATGTCACGAGCTTTGTAGAGTTTCAACTCAGTGCCTAGTGAAGCTACGGAGAGAGTAGCCTTCCATTACAACCCAAAGTTTCACATCTTAGAAAAAATAAATTAAGTTGGTGCTACTTCTAAAAACAAGCTTGAGTTTAAGAAAACTGAAGTAAAATGTTCTGTTAGAGGCTGTTCCTAGCCTCGCCGTGTGTCCCGTGTTGCCTTTTTCTGTGGCACCCGTGTTTTAATGCACAGCAAAAAGAGCAAATTTAAAGAATAAATATCAACCAAATGATTTTGTATCATTCATAGAGTTCAGGTGTTTGGGTTTTAATGCACCGTGGTTGTATTTTATAGATTTCTAGTCGATTTTACAGTTAGTTCACAGTTTTTACAATCTTCAACCCTTTAACTTCCTTACTCTTTAGGTTCAAGCCTGGTTTCCTTTTTAATTCAAAGTATATTTTGATAATTCTTTGGGTGAAATGCAATATTTATGTACAGATCCAATTTGTGTCATGAGTACATAAATAAACTATTAGCTCCTGGACATCTGTGTTGATCTTTTTAAATACAGCTGAAAACGTTTGGGTTTTTTAGCCATCATAAACCAAGAGTTGTGACTTTTGTGTGACTCACAATAAAAGGTGGAGTTTGTTTTCAAGTGTCTCCTCCCTAGTCATGAACTGATGCAAGAGGAAGCAATACCTGGTTATTTTTTACAGGCTACCAACACTACAAAAAAGAATTTGGTTTCATAATTGCACAACACCAACGTTGGGTCTTGAGACCATCTTTAGAAACAGAAACTAATAACTACAGTTTCAATCTTTTGAAGCATAAATGTTCACGCTAGTAAATTCTAGTTTTGTGTCGTTTCCTCGTCTAAAAACCTATTTTTATCTCTAAATTCAAGACTGGTCCATTTCCTCTATGAGATGAAACAAGTGGCATTTCTATAAGTTGTATCATGTATGTCTAGTGACTGAATTCAACCTAAAACATCCTCTTTACAAAAGTTTTTTTTTTTTTTACTTTATCAAGTTTTCTTTTATGACACCAGATTAGAGCTTTAGGATGGTTTTCCTTACTGCTTATTTGGGGGATTTAGAGGGATTGGCTGTTTGATCAGCTGCCTTTTAGCTACATTTAGGAGAGCTAATCACTTAATTTTCCAAGGGTTGTGTAGACATGACTCATTTAATTTGACTTTACCAATCCTTTCAAAGACTACAACTGTGTCCTGAATTTGTAATAAAAGCTTTGTGTTGACTCCTAAACCTCACGTCTGCACACTACTGCCACCTGCTGTTGCATCACAATACAACACATTCTCACTGCTATGACATTTGAAATATTTTTAATCTCTACAGGTTTACAAAACAGAATTTAACTAGAAATGCCCTTTAAATTTAAAAATATGACCCAGAATAAATTCTTTATTCTCATGAAGCACAAAAACAACAGATTCAAAACAAGTCCTGTTGTATTCTGGTTGTATGGCATTCCTTTGATAAAGATAATATGAAAGCATCAGTGTATTTACATATATGTTTACATGTTCAGAAATTAACTCATGCCCTAAAATGTTTAGCTCTTTTTGAAAAAAGCATCCAGAGTACCCATGCTGCCCCCTAGTGAGCGTTGTCTCTTTGGTGCAGGACCTGACTGACCTCTGGTTTTCGTTTTGCCTCGGGACGACTGAGCTGCTCCTGTCCTGAGAGCAGATGGAGAAGCGCTAGAGGAAGATGAGACTATTAGATTTGAAGGGATGCTTCCTGAACTTGTAGATGAAGACAGTGAATTCTGGAGGTCCAGAGCGAAGTGATAGTCATGATGCTCAGGCATTTCCCACACCGGAACCTCTACACCACAACGTTCACACTTTAAAAGGTTTTCTCCCGCCACACTGGGAGGACAGGGAGCGCTGTCTGGATGGAGTTCCGGTTCCTCCCTTACTTCATGTTGTGACTGTTTTGGTGTAAACCCTGGGATCATTTTTAACTGTCGGTCGGATGCAACAGCATCAATGCCTTTACTTGCACATGCATCACTGTGGCTCGCAGACACTGTAGAGCTTTTTTCAAGGCTCTTTCTATGAAAGAAAGAGGAGATGCCAGAATGGGAGTCAGTTTTAGAGTGAGAGACACTTTTGAAAGGAGATTTTGGTGAGTTGTTTGCCATCTCCAGCCGGCCATTGGTGTCGGATTGATCGCTGATAAAAGGTAGAAGAACTTCTTCCTCTGTGTCACTTTTAACTTGCTTTTGTTTTCCAGCTGCTTTCTGAAAGAAAGACTGAATGGTACCAGGTTGACTGCATGGAGGCTCGGTTTTTAAATCACAGGATGGCTGGGTGGAGAACAGATTCTGGGTTGAAGTTACTTCACTGGACAGAAAACCAGCAATCCCCCCAGCGGACGGACCATCACTGAATTTACTAGCAGAGATGTGTAGCAGGGTGAGAGGTGGAGACCTGGAAACATGCGAGATACACGATCTAAATCATACAGCAGTTCCTCAAATACATACACACATCACTGCTCTTTAATTACCATGCAGCCTGGTGGTTTCCTGCTGTGTTGAGACTCTTGATCAGAGCAAAGCTGTCACTTGATATTTTGGTCGCCTCGTAGCGCGCTAAAGCACAGCATCGAGAGAAGCTGCTCGGTCTCTTATCGCCAAGCTGGCGCACGCCAACCGTCAGCTGCTTTGCCACACGATTATTCTGTAGGAAAGCGAGAAAACACTGGTGTGAGACTAGTAGCATGCTACAGGACACAAAGAGCCCTGCTGTCATAAGAAAAAACTATTTCTCACCACTTCTTTGTCTTTGGCCAGCCTCTCCTCCAACTCAAGGGCCAGCTGATGCAGCCAGTATTGCACCTACACAGGGGTTTGATTTCAGCATGAGGACAGTCTTTGCAAATCTTAAATGAACTAAATAATGACATTTCTCATAGTTTTAGTGTCGTCATTTCATTTTAGAGGCATAAACACTTCAGACAATAACAGATGATGTTGAAATACTTTTAACAGTCCTGTACCTGCTCCTTAGTAGCCAGTGACGTCCTCCCGGGAAAGTTTTTACTGCAGCCAATGGACTTAGGAAGCTGTCTGGGTTTCACGGGTTCAAACTCAATCCCCCGACAAAGGTCAAACAGCCACTGGCTGCAACATTATGTTAGTCATAAAGAATTTTAAAAACATGTCAACAATTAAGGTCAATTTCAAGTAAACACACATTTGTGTGAAAAATGTCAACCAGAATGGCAGAAAACCTAAAATGGTCATTTGAATTATGGATTACAGAGATGTAAAATGTTTGACTTTCATAAGTTTGATTATTTAGATCAATCCATGTCTTCCTAAACTAGAGATGATACGGTGGATAACAGAACAAAGGCTGATATTCTCCTCTGACAACGTGTTTTCCAGTTAGATTGTAACTCCTCAATGTTTCAGAGCTTCTCAAAAGGCCCAGCTTCAAACTGTCCTTCAAGTAGGCCTTTTATTTGCCAGTAATCCTGTGAAATTGCATTTTCTCACCCTGTTTTTTCTCCAAAGTGCTGCCCCAGTTCAGCCTGAGAGAAACGAGTGAGATCGCCCATGTTCTCCACTCCCATGGTTTCTGTAATCGACACACCCAGCTTACCCCCCAGGTTACGACTGCACAGGAGAAACAATAGATGAGTACAGATTTCTATTTTTCCATTTCTGTATGAGAAGATCAGCATTTTTAGTGTTGATTAAATTCTTGTGAGGCAGAGTGAGACTTTAAACTCACATTTTACTGATAGGCAAAGAGCTGAAAAGTTCCCCCACAGAGTCCAAAGGTAGAATCGTTTGTCTGTTAGGTTTGTTCAGCCCACAGGCCAGCTTTGCCAACACCTTAAAAGTAGATGGTAAACTAATCAGGTTGCAGCAAAATAAATGTGGTGTATGAATTTTAATTACAACAGAATTTACTTTACCTTATTGTGTGATATTCCCGCTGAGCAGCGGAAACCTGTGTGTTGTTCCACAGCTGCTCTCATATCCTCAATAATGAGTGCCCCCACGGTTAGCCGCAGCGCCACAGAGCTGTGCTCCCCCGAAGATGGAGCAGGTAAAGATGCCAGCCACTGGAGGAGACCTCTGGATCTCTTCTCCTCTGAGGATAAAATCACACTGTTTACACAAACTCAAACTATGGTTTTAACGTTTTAATTCTAAGCTAAATAAACCCAGCACTGATTTTAATACGTAACAGATTAGTAGTGGTTGGTTTACCTTTATCCAAAACAGGATCTTCTGAGCCAACTGCAGAAGACAGCTCCTGACCACTTTGTGGAAACCCCTGGATGTAGGTGGTTTTAAGAAGGCTAGGCTCTATTTGCATGTCAGCCATGTTTTTCAGCCTCTGCTGGACAGCAGCTGTCAAATCCATGTAGGCTTCATCAATGCTGGCCCGCTCAATCACAGCAAAGCGAGACATCACCTCAATCACCTCCACACTAGCTTCCCTATAACTAAAACAAGTGATTGTGTATTATGTATTTTTTCACAATGAAGGTATAATCAAATGTGGATTTACTAGTTCTACATCTGACAGAGAGTGGAAATTTGGGGTGTATTGTTATCTATACTTACTGAGTTAGATCTGCTTTGCCACGAGACTCACGCACTCTGGCTACCTGGAGGTCTGGACACAACGTTTTAGCATCATCCACCCACATGTTCTTGGTAACACCGTGAGCCCTGGCCTCGTAGCTCACAGCTATGATACTAACAGAACATAATACTATGTTAGTAGGATGTACATTTTTAACATTTGCACACAAAATGCTTTGAACTTCACTTTGCTCCTGCTTCTACTGCAGTGACATGTATTAATAAGCTTTTAGGAAGCTTGTAATGTTTACTACAGATCACAATCATGAAACTAGAAAGAGAAAACCAAGCTAACTAGGAAAACAAAACAACTTCCGGTTTCGATAAAGGCAGCGTCAACGTATCCAGATGAGGTGTATATTATGTTAAAATAGATTTTATGTGTCAGAAACTCACCCGCCTCCTTTCCACGTCTTGTACTGTGCCACCACACAGGGAGTGTTCTTCAGGGCTGGATTCAGCCGCTGTTCCACCTGGACGTAGAAACAGTCCATGTCGACTAACGCCACCACTCTTTCCTTCCCGTATTCCATTAGAAACTGAAAGACTTCGTCACTAAAAAGATAATATCAGCCAGCTGGTGAATTTACAGTTATAGGAAGATATTTGTGATAACAACAAAGGTAAAAAAAAAATGCGACCAAATTCAAAGCTTTGGGTGTACTTGGAGGGTTTCGCGCAAAAAATCCGAGAAGGTCTTGGGTGCAGCTTGTAGGATGGGGCGGAGAGTGGGCACTGGGCGGGCACAACCATAGATATCATATACATCACTAGATGCCTTAACTGGAGTCGACAGCGTCCCTACACGGCGGCCATCTTACCTCGGACAGCTTACGTTCCGTTCTCAATGGTAGCAGATGGAAGGTGAGTGAACAACTTAAACAAAAACACTCTTAACTCGATTAAATATTAACGGATTTACAAGCGGGTTGCATTATTACAATCCTTATAACACATAGGCTTGATATGACATACTTTAACATTTTTAAATTAACGGTCCAAATCCGACTGGGGTAAAGCCAGCCTCCACTCGGAAATCGACGGTAAAGTGAGCCCTCGCTCGATTTTTCGAGGCGCACGTATACCAAGCATTACGGTAACAGCGCTAGCGAACCTTTTCAAAATAAAAGCCAGTCGCCGAAACGTGCTTTCTGACTGATAATTTCAACAAAGAACGTTAAAAATGAACTAAAAAAGTAATCTACTAGTACTTTATAACCATTTTAACTTACGGTAACAGCGGAAGCGAACCTTTTCAAAATAAAAGCCAGTCCCTCAAACGTGGTTTCTGACTCATAATTTCAACAAAGAACGTTAAAAATGAACTAAAAAAGCAATCTACTAATTCTTTATAGCCATTTTAACTGGGATATCCAAATTAAAGAATATTAAAAATGGTTTATATGTCAAAAGAAAAAATGTTTTTC
>SSNS01000026.1:4393-31380 GCA_006937985.1 Aphyosemion australe
TATTTGCCCAGTGAACTGACTTCTGAACACATTGCTGCTATGACAGCCTGACATGATACTAGCAACAATATCAATAGTCTACAACATATTACATTATGCATTTCTGAACACAACAGTGCCTCATTTTATGATCATACGCTGAGTTTGTGAGCTTTCTCTGTTTTCCTCATGGACCTGAAGCACTCTGCCCTGACCACCACCTCTCCTGAGCCCTGATCTTTGTCAGACACTGCAGAAAAACAACAATTTTAGTAAAGTTAGTAATAGAATAACATGTTAGTTGGTAAGTATAAGTATAGCAACTGGAATCAAAACATATATAGACCCCTGAAGCATTTGAATAAAAAGTCAAATGATCAATTTTGACGTTTTAAGAGTGTAGATGGATTGGTGGTTTACACCACTCAACACACAAGCAGAACTACATTACAAAATGAGAAGACACGCCGTCTACATTCAGAAGCACGTCTCTGTACAGTGACAGTTTTTATGACAGGCAAATGTTCAGCATTCAAACTACAGGTGAACATCAGTTAAGGTCAGATGTTTCCTCTACTACACACAGATTAGCTAGCACAGTCAAGTACACACCTGCACACAACGTCAACAAACTGTGAAAAAAAAGCCACAGGATATAAAAACTAAATGAATGTTGGCTGTTAAGGGTCTTTATATATTAGTATTTACGAAGGGTATGTTGTGACTTACCTTCAAAGTTATAAAAATACTGAGAAATATCAAATTTGAATCCTTTCTCTCCTTAGCTTTGAGGCGCGGGGGAAAAAATATCGACGAGTCGATGAACATCATCCACGGACATATTTGGCAAATGCCCCAGACATCTTGAGAAATGTAAATCGCTGCTTGATTCATTCATTTGGTTGACTTCTTTTGGAAAACCCGACCGTAAACAAGGCGAGACTATCACACCTAAACGAAGTGCTCTACAGGAGTTTCCCCCCGGAAGTAGCATATGCTACGGTGCACATAGTGTATCCACAGCAAACAAAAATATGTCACAGGAGCACTGAATAAAGGGGTCTTTCATTAAAATAACAGAAAAAATGAAATATTGTCATACATTTTTGCTGAGCGGTTTGATTCCAGATACTTTAGTGAAGAAAAGTAATAAAGTCATTAATGAATCTAGGAAAAGAAGGTAACATGTTTTTCCACTTACTACAATGAATATGATTTTTCCCAATAAGAATAATCATATTTATCATGTCAGATCAAATTTGAGGTAGACTATCCATGTAAAAATTCTATGAGTTCATTCAAATCTTGGTATATCATTTATCTTTAGTGAGCGAGTTAGCTTACCGATCCATGAGAAAATTCGCCGTATCCGCGCGTGTTTGGATGCCATGAAAATTCTTTATTTGGGTCCAAAGGAAGACCCAGGACACGCTGGAGGGACTATACCTCTTGGCTGGCCAGGGAACGCCTTGGGATTCCCCCGGAGGAGCTGGCCCAAGTGGCTGGGGAGAGGGAAGTCTGGGCCTCCCTCCTTAAGCTGCTGCCCCCGCGACCTGACTCCGGATAAGCGGATGGAAAATGGATGGATGGATGGATGGATGGATGGATGGATGGATGGATGGATGGATGGATGGATGGATGGATGGATGGGTGCACAGGATAATGAATGATGGACCTCGGTAATTTAGAAACTCTGGATACGGCCTTGCGAGTGAGTACAGATCACAATGTGTAGTGAAAGGGGCACCAGTGATAAATGACATCGAGTTTATGAAGAAGTTTTTTGGAAACAGTCCTATAAATGATGTCACCGTAATCTAAGATGGGAAGGATTGTCATTTTGTGAAAGTCAAATGAAAGTGTGCTGTCAAGCCAGATACCCAAATACTTATAGGAACTGTCAAGTTGTAGTTCTGTACCAACCAGGGAAAAAATACTAGGGTGGCAAGTATACACTCACTGACCACTTTATTGGGTACACCTGTCCAACTGCTCATTAATGCAAACGACTAATCAGCCAATCATATGGTGGCAACTCAATGCATTTAGGCATGTTGACCAGAGGCGTGTCCAGGCCTTTTAAAGCGGGGTGGCCCAGGTGGGGCACTTGGTTATGCATGGAAGGCACCTGTGGTCCCCCCTCACAAAATCATTAGTTTGTTCATTCTAGTGGATTTGTGGCCTCTACATTGTCATGACTAATTTTTTCTTCTTCAAGCTGTTTAGTGGTGGCTTGCAAGCCACTTCCTGGTGCATTACCGTCACCAACTGGAGTGGAGTGGGACTGGCATGGTTATTCTAAAGACTATTTATGTCAATATGAAAAAAATAATAAAGAATAAAAATAAATGTTCTGTTGGCCTGGAGTCCACAAACGTTAATTTAAATGGAACTCAGTGGGATGGCACCTGAGGTGGCCAATCAGATTTCAAGAGAGGCGTGTGATACCCCAGGCCACTCCCTGGACACGCTCCTGCTATGGTCACGTGTTTCTGATGAGAACATGTTAAAAACACAAACTTTGTGTCAATTTTTATGTTGTGTTGTTTTTGTGGAACAGATCTGATGCTGTTTTAGGTGTGTGTTTTAGGAATTTTATACATGTTTTTTTATACATCATTAAATAATTATATTGTTTTTTTTATTTAAATGTGTTCAGAATCAGTCTTTCTGTGACTCTTGGTGATGTCATCTAACAGTTAAATCTCCTGTCTGGTTCTCAGCTCCTCACCGGGTGTGGTGGCGCGCACCTGTAATCCAAGCTACTGGGAGGTTAAGACTGGAGGATTGTTTGAGCTCAGGAGTTCTGGCCTCACATGGACTAAGCTGATCAGGTGTCCACACTAAGCTCAGTATCAATATGGTGATCCTGGGGAGCCCGGGACCACCAGGTTGACCAAGGAGGGGTGAACCAGCCCAGGTCGGAGACGGAGCAGGCCAAAGCCCCCGTACCGTTCAGTAGTGGGATCACACCTGAGAATAGATGCTGTAGTTCAGCCTGAGTAACACAGCGAGACCCAGTCTTTTATACTCATCACTAAACTATTGGCACCACACAAACACTCAGTAGGACATCTTTACAGGACATTTTTGTTTAAAGACAAGTATACCTCAGTTGGGTCTATTGTTGACATGGTCAAGACGACCCGCTGCAGTTCAAACCGAGCTTCAGAATGGGGAAAGAAGGTGATTTAAGTGACTTTGAATGTGGCATGGTTGTTGGTGCCAGACGGGCTGGTCTGAGTATTTCAGTGTTAAGATTTTACAATAAAATTCCCTTTAATATGGTGAAACGTGAATCTGGAACAGATCTGCGTTTTCCATGTGGGGAGCCTAAAGCCTCTTTTAAAAAACAATGCCACCAATTTGCCGCAACGCTGAGCCGGCATCTGGGAGCCTTAGGTCATTTATAAGTGGTCAGACCGTGGTGGTAATGTGGTGCAATCCTGTCCTTTTTATAAAAGATTACGTGATGGCGGTATAAAGGGGGTATGGGGGCAGTCTCTGCTGCTGCACACATTCAATGTTGATTACGTAGTGATAGACTGTAGTGGCCTCAATCACTTTTTCTGTATCACTTACAAAACTAGATCTATTTCTACAGAGGGGTTTTCAACTGGATGCAGTGGAAAGACCCCATGAATACATCTATAAGGATGAAGCACTGTGTATGATCCCTCACAACATTAGACACAAGTGTGATCAATTTGTTGTGTTCAAGTGGTGATACCTGTGCTTTAATTGTGATTGACATTTGTCACCTGTGCTCACCATTATGCAGCACAGGTGCATCACAATGAAAATGTGTTGGCAAGTGGTGTCTAAACATGTGAAACGTGCTTATGGTTTTACCAAAAGAGTGATTGATTCAATCAGTAGGTTCAAGCAACTGAGCATTTGGTTCAGACAACAGGGTTTAGTGTTTTAGCTATTGAGAAAAACTAATGCTTGATGCGCTCTGCCTCAGCGGAGCTCATCTGTGCCATACTCTGTGACATCACCTCACTGCTTCGAGCGCAAAGTAGGCCTATACATTTTGCTATTTTTGTAGTGCCGATCCCTGAACTGAGGTGATTTCACCTCTCTGAAGTGGCTGCAGCACTTTGCTATTTATTATTTGCGATTGGTAGATCCCTTTGAGCTGCTTAGTTCAATAGTAGCTCATGAGGTGAAAAACTCAAAGCCTGGAAGCAGTTTTTCTGAATTTGAGAGGAGATGCAGAAAGATGAGAAAGACAGGATAGGAAAACAGTCAAATAAAAAACAAACAAAAAAAAAACCCAAAGTGCTTGAAAATGAAAAGGCATAAAGCAACATATAAGCATGTATTTTTTACATATTTGAAACAATTCAGATGACCTTCAAAACTCAGTCCCACTCCCAGGGCCGGTTCAAGGCATTTGGGGGCTCAAGGCAAAATGGACTTGGAGGCCCCCCTCCAAAACGTTGAGTTTGTGCGCTCCCAAAAACCCAAAGTGTAAACTGTTCTGGTTTCTCTCTTTTGAAATAAATATAAAGGCTTTTATAGTGTTACCCCAAACCTCCACACCATGAGTAATATAAGGTAGCATTAAAGATGAATATAGAAGGAGCGGAGCCTTGTAATTAAGCACGTGACATGTTTTACCAAATGCTGCAATTGTCTTTTCCAGTTTTTATCTAACTTTATTTTGGATTTCCAGCTGATTTTATGGTCCTGTATCAGTCCAAGAAACTTGATTTCTATAATAAACATAGTAATATCAAATTATTATTATTATTAGTAGTAGTAATAGTAGTATTCATATTATTGTAAATGTATATTTATTATGTAGAAGGAAAGCGTTTTCACATGACATTTATTTCCCATTTAGTATCTGATGCTTTAAGGTCAAGGTGGAAGTGTCTGACCGGCCAATGTTCCTGTGGAGGGTGGGGGTGGGGATGTTTTGGAGTAACGAGGAAGAGGGTTGGTGGGGGGCCTTTGAGCACTGATGGGTTCTGATTTGAACTTTCAACCCCTTGATGCAAAGCAAAAGAGCTGCCAGCTGCTCCAGCTGTTTTCATTCATCATTCAAACGTTCCTGCAAAGAAACTGAATTAATCTGACTGAACACACTCCAGCAGTCTGAAGAAGACACACAACAAATGTTATTTATTCATCATATGCAGATTATGACACAACAGCTCAGAAACAATCATCAGAAACACGTCCAGGAGGAAGAACAGGATTCAAAAACACAGTGAAATAAATGGACTCGAGTCAGAACTAAAGATGTAAACAGCACAAGAAGCTTTTCACCAGGAACGCTTGAAAAACACCAACTTACATAACAATCCACGTTATCTTTACACACACACACACACACACACACACACACACACACACACACACACACACACACACACACACAGGAAGCAGGAAGTTGGTTCAACACTCATCACCTCAGACAGAAAGAACATCATGCAGGTAAAGGTCCATCAAAGTCCCATCATCATCATCATCATCATCGCTGTTGTTGGGTCACTGAGACGGAACTGAGACAACTAACCCAGGAGCAGAACAAGCAGATGGTTTTAGTTCTTAGACCAAAGTCAACGTCTCTGACTGAGGAGGAGATGCAGCTCAGGGTAGAGAGGGTTTCTCCTCCATGTGACAGTGGCAGGTTGTCAGTGAGGAGGTGATGGGGGAGGGGGCGGAGGAGGGGGAGGAAGGGAGAAGTCAGAGAAGGGGATGGAGTTTGGAGGCCAAAGAGAGGAGGAGAATGCTGGATTGAAGAAGGAAGGAGGAGGGGGAGGGGGGTAGAAGGGGAAGCTAGGTGGGGAGAAAATTGGAGGATACTGACAGGAAGGGGGGAGGTACACAGGAAGTACATCAGTACGAGCAGGAGGAGGGATGGAGTGGGAATATGGAGGGGGGATGTTTCTGGGGTCCTGGTGCCTGACTCGAGGTCCTGCGTGTCTTGGTGGGAACCCCCATGTTCGATGATGCTTCTGCTGCTGCAAAGACCTCTGAGTAATCTGGGCAGATTTATCTGAAAGCAGAAAAATAGCTGGTTAATTTCCAGACGGCTTAGCCCCACCCCCACCAAGCCTCAAGCTGACCCACACATCACACGATGACATGGCAGTAACAGCATGGAAATGACCTTTAACCTTTCCTGAAGCTGCAAACATTCCAGACTCCTGAGGTCATAGATATCATATATATCACTAGATGCCTTACCCGCGCTGTTCGTCAATTGGACGAACGTCCCTACGTGGCGGCCATCTTACTTCAGACAGCTGCCCCCTTTCGTAACATTGGTGTCAATGGTGCATGAACTATTTAAATAACTCTAACTTCCTCAATTTTAAACTGATTTTCAAACGGTTTGGTTTGTTATAAACGCCAGAGATGTGGCTGTGAAATATGACGGATTTGGCCCGTTAATTTAAAAATGTGTAAGTATGTCCTATCCAGCCTATGTGTTATAAGGTTTGTAATAATCAGGGTTCTTACACTTTTTCCACTGACAAATTCAAGCACTTTTCAAGCATTTTCAAGGTAAATTTTCAAACATTTCAAGCACCACATGGCAAAGACAAAACAATACATAAGGACTCAAGAGGCCAGTTTCACCTCACTATCTAGATAATAGGGATGATCTTATCTGATCACAGGATCAAAAATCGGGCTTGATGACATGATTTTAAATTACTGAAATCAGGTGAAAAAGATTAGCTATAACCTTATAAAGCAACTAGCGTGACCTTAATTCATCCTCAGATAGAAATTTTCAAACGAAATGACAATGGCTTAGTTCTAATTTTAACCTGTCTGCTTTTAGGTCTAGTCTGTTACCTTAAAACCAAACACGCTGCTCTCCCAGTTCACAGCAGCAACTCGGACAAAAACACACAGCCATCTGACACTCAAAGATACACTAAAAGACAAAGAGAAACTGTCTACTGACAGCAAAAACACAGCCAAGATAGTCATATATTAATCACACTGGATGACTGGTTGCAAACATTGGCTTTTGCAGTCTCCTAGAGTCACGTTATGAGCCGTGATGTGCAGGGAAGAGCGAGCCTGCCGGCTGCAACATGGGTGCAGTCATAGTAATGCTTATCGCAAAACACAACCACATACTATTTAAACTATTTGAATTATGAGCAATGAGGCTATTATCAAACATATTCCTAATATTAACACATTTCTTATCAATGTTCTTCCTGACAGAGTGATGTTTTTGGCAGCTAATCTGAAGAAATGACATGAAAACAGGAAGTTGAGCCCTGTTAAAAGTAGAGCCCGACCGATATATCGGGCCGATATTTAGCATTTTTTTAATCATCGGCATCGGCCTATAAACCTCTTTAGAAGAGCCGATATAAAGTCAGGCACCTCCGCGGGCAGCCCACTGCTTTGGGAGCCGATGAAGGATCCCAAATCCAAAACACAGAGGAGTATTTTCTTCTGAGTAAAAGGTAAGGCTTCTCTTTTGGTGTTTTAAAACCCTACAGCTGTATATTTAGTGTGAATTTAAAGTAAAATATGAAATAATACTTCGCTGAGTGAAAGAAAAAAACGAGTCGTAAGAACCGCCGTTAACCGGCAGAATGCTGCTAATGTTCGCTAGCTTGTTGTCAACTTTACTGTCTTAAACTATCAGCTGCTTGTTTGTTTAACATATTAGCTCCAGGTTTATAGATTAAATAGTTTTCCTGTATGGAAGTCGTAGAATTTCACTCTGAGCGCGGAGGAGAGGAGGAGAGGGGGGAGACTCTCGGAGCCGCAGCTTAGCCTGCACTCCCCCCCTCCTTCCCCCGCGGACACCGGTGTTCAGAGTTCGGGACTTCTCTCATGTGGGTCGGTGCGGAGCACGTAGTTTGCGTTTGCAGTCTTTATTTGAATGACACATTGAACAGAAAACACAGAAAATGATCGCTATATAAATACAGCCTCTCTGTGTTTTTCTCTGTTTAGCGTGTAATCTGTGATCAGACACAGCCGAGAGTGTGACTAGACTAGTTTTAATTTGAACGGTTTGTTTCCACATAAAATCTGTCCATCAACAGTCAGTAACACTAGTGAATAGTTAGGGTGCACTTTTAATGATATTATATAATTAATAGATGAGTGTGATTGTTCAAACGTTTCTCTAATATTTATTATATTATAGACTGTAATGTGCTGAGTTCTTTGTTGCTGGAGTTCTCCTCTGTTCTTTCTGACTGAACTGATGATGGATGCTCTACAAAAATAATAACATCTGTTTCTCCTGTTTAGTTTCTGTCTGATGGCTGGGGAGAGGGAAGTCTGGGCCTCTCTCCTTGCTGCTGCCCCCGCGACCCGACTCCGGATAAGGGGAAGACAATGGATGGATGGATGGATGGATGGAAGGATGGCTCAACAAAAGTCAGATCAAGGCAGCAACACCAAGGAAAGCAAAGTGTGATATCAAGCAGGATGCTGGTGAGCTGGAGATGAAAAAGGTAAAAAGAAAACACAACCTGAAGGTTCCCCATCTCCAGGCTTACAAAGAAGCTGCTGCTGAGACCAGAGCACTTAAGGGTTTCATTTATAGTTTACATGCAGATGCTAAGAAATAGTCAATTAAAAAGGCTGAATGAAGTTTAGATGTTGCTGGTGTGTTTTAGCAGGTGGCTATTGTGTTGTCAGCATGATTCATTTTTAAATTATTATATTACACATTTTAGTAGAATTTGTTTATATTCTAAAATTGTATTTATTTTTATTTACATGTAAATGCACATCTCTGAATAACATGCTGCTTAATAAATGCTCTGAAACATCATCAACTGACATTTCTTTTTTTGCTTGTTTTGTATATTTCATACTTGGTCAGTTTATTGGTATTTTTTATTAATCTTGGTAAATGTTTGATTTTAACACTGAGCGGTGCACAAAATTAAGATTAAACAGTTGGTTAAATTCAGTGTTTTAAAGCAGATTAGGTTCAGAAAAGTGCATCCACTGTTATTGGTGATAATTTATCATTCAGATAAGGTGCAAAACATCAAAATATCGGCAGCACTTATCGGCCATCGGCTGACCATGACCGCCTCATATCGGCATCGGTAATAGAAAAACCAATATCGGTCGGGCTCTAGTTAAAAGACACATTTCTGTTACCGTTTGGTTTCAGACAAATAAAGTATTCTATTAAATTCCAAGTTACAAATAAATAAATCTGAAAGGACAACTTGGATGTTTTCTACTTTCTTCTTATTAACTGAATGCATTGCTGAGGTATTGGATTGGGACTCTATCAAAATCCTATGACACGGATCAGGGGCAAAAAAAATGTGATCAGAACATAAATATAAATATTATCTTGTAATATTCCACAAAGCAGGGACAAAGTAAACAAAAACATCACATTTTACATTTTGAAATGTGTCTAAGGTCAAGGTTTGCTCCTACTTTTGCAGCTCTTATAGAAGCCATGTTTTAAATCCTGCTCCTGCTAAATTTCTGACTATTACCACCCATTACTGAAATATCTGACCACAACCCTCCCTCCATCTGCAGACCCAATAATTGATTAAAAAAAATAATTATACTTGATGAACAAATAGGTTTTAGACATTGTATTTCTGCTAGATGTTGATATATTTAGTTTCAATTGTGACTAGTAAGACTATGATCTGGACTAGGATTAATTATATTGTCGCTATGTAAAATAGGAGTTAATAGCAGGTGTGGTTGTTGATTAAATGATAAAATGGCTTGCCACAGGGACGCAGGTCTGCTTTCGCAGCCAAACACGGTCCATGCTTCGGCTCACATGCCATGAACGACGACGTGCTTTATTAAATTACTGGTATTTACATGCTTAGTGACAAATCTGAACAAACGTGTTACAGTTAGCTCTGCTGCTGTTTACTTTCCCCAGATGCAGTCTTTGATTTTTTCAGTATTTTATTACTTCGCGAACTCAGAGGTGTTTTGTAAACAAAGTTTGTGAATGATGCAGCCGACGTCTGACGTGACCCGCAGCAGCGGGAGAAACGGGCTTTGTGGCTCATAACAGAATTTTTAGCACCGAAAAAGATATTTCTTACCGTTTTTTCGGTACCCTGCTCTACTCGAGTCTTGATTTCATAACTAATTATCACAGAAGGACTCGCTGGATCCCAGACCCAAAGCAGGGCTCTCACACACGCGACTAGCATAAAAGTCTCATGATTAAAGTAGGTCTGCTTCATAGCGACGCCAGATGACACCGCCGGTCCAGCGGCTGGTCTCTATAGTAGGAGGAGCCTGCTGCTCACACACCGGTGTTACAAAAAGGAGCTGACCCTCTCAGAGCAGCCGCAGCCATGTTTACAAAATGCGAAATAATTGCTCTCTAGTTTTAAACGTTAACAAAAACAACAAATTGAGTTTTTTCATCAAACTAACTTGGGTGATCTTATATACAAAACTGTGCAGTTTGTTTTTCAAGCATTTTCCAGGACTCAATACAGAAATCAAGCACTTTCCATACCTTGAACACATTATTGAAATTCAAGCATTTTCAAGGATTTCAAGCACCCGTACGAACCCTGAATATGGCAACCCGCTTGTAAATCCGTTAATATTTATTCGAGTTAGGAGTGTTTTTGTTTAAGTTGTTCACTCACCTTCCATCTGCTACCATTGAGAATGGAATGTAAGCTGTCCGAGGTAAGATGGCCGCCATGTAGGGACGCTGTCGACTCCCAGTTAAGGCATCTAGCGATATATATGATATCTAACCAGCACATCTGATCGTCTGTTATAAGTCAGTGCGTTTACATGCACATCTAAGTCGATCTAAAGTAATAAACCACGAGCCTTTATCCTAGTTTACATGTAGGTTAGAAAACCGAACTCTCAAATGAAGTTCGTTCCACGCAGATACAGTAAGTGGCGACATGCGCCCTTTCGTCGCCACATTCAAACGCTGGCCGGAGTGAAGCAGACGGAGTAAAAACAGAATACGCACAATGGCTGAAGGAATGGACAAGGCTGCAGAACAGCTAATTTGGTAGGTGCTGTAAAGTTTGATGTTGTTACACGTGTTCCTTTGTGGCGATGATATTATCAGAAGATCGCTTCCGCGGTCTCGTCATTTCTGTAAGTTTCCGGTATCAGCTCGAGGGAGCCGTTTACATGCAGATGAAGTCAGGTACCTGGCGCATTATCTGAGTGCTTCAGCACGATTAGAACCAGCTCACCTTCAGCAGGACTAACGCGTTTACATGCATTTAAAAAACCTACGTCAGTCTATTTAGGGCAAAAGTTTGGTCTTCTGATGTAAACGCCTGAGTGATGTCATGACCAAATGAGGCGGAGCCAGGCAGAATGAAAAGACTGACCAATGGGACGTACCTGTGTGGCCATTTTCCTTCCTTTTGGCGTTTTTTATTTTCCTCTTTGCTTCCTGCTCTTTCTCATCATCACTGTAGTCTAAAGCCTGGAGGGAGGAGAGCAGACAGATGATCAACCAGCAGCTCTGTGTGTCTATGCATGTGTGTGTGTGTATGTGTGCATGCGTGTCTGCATGTGTGCGTGCGTGTGTGCGTTAGTCTGTGTGTTTTTGTGTGAGTGTGTGTGTTTGTGAATGTGCGTGTGTGCATGTGTGTGTGTGTGCGTGCGTGCGTGTGTGCATGTGTGTGTGCATGTGTATGTGCGTGTGTGCATGTGTGTGTGTGTGCGTGCGTGCGTGTGTGCATGTGTGTGTGCATGTGTATGTGCGTGTGTGCGTGCGTGCGTCACACAGTGGAAATTTGTGTTTCTGTTTTAGGATTTTTTTTTATTGGCATGTTGTGATTTTTATTTGCATGGATTGTATGCGATGTTTTTATTGTGTGTTTTTATTATGATTGCATGTTTTTATTATGATTGGATGTTTTTAACATGTTTTGGGTTGTAGTTAACTGGGGACTGATAGGACAGCTCATTGAATATACCTGCAGCGCGGGGCGTGGCTGGAGGAAACTCCCAATTGGGGATGCAGCTGTGGCAGGAGCAGGTGGCATAAAAAGGCACAGCCTGCAGAGCTGGAGGCGAAGAATCAGGCAACGGCTTTGCTGACACACGGTGGGCATACCAGCAGAAAACAAGGAATATCTGCGACCGCACTAAGCAGTGGTCCAGCAACACCGACCGAGAGGCTGCAGATTGGCAACTCCAGGACGAGAAGGGAGCTGTGATCGGGGGAACAGCGTGTGCGTGTGTGGATGGAAACTGGGCAGAGGTGGAACTCTGCCCTTACCTGTGAGTACCGCTGCACTCCCCTTTTTTTTATGGTGACGGGGATTGAAGGAGGATCGCGGGCAAACCTGCAGGCAGTGCGTCTGGCCGTTGTGTTTGTGCTTCCAGAGGGACGCCGGGCCGAGCCGGAGGATTACGGAGGAGTGGCGCGACAGCTGCGGTGACGAGGACAGCCGGATGACGTCAGTCGAGCCTTGTACCTGATGCTCCAGGGTTTACCAGGGTCTACTCTGTGTGGTTCGAATGCCGTAGGGCAGTGGTTCTCAATTAGTGGGGCGCGCCCCCCAAGGGGGGCTTGGAGGAGGAGCAGGGGGGGGCGCGGCGCACTGCACCTGACCCCCCCAACCCCTCCCCCCACCCCGCTCGGAGCTTCCCCAACGGAAAGTAAAAGTTTTTTTTTATACGGACAATAGACTTTTAATTTCCCTCTGTGTCCTTTTGAATTGTTCTCACCGGTAAGAAATAAAGGTGGGAATCATCTTGCTGTTATATTCTGGGCCCTGGGGTCTGATTTCACTGCTCTCCCTTGGTCAAAGGTGACCTTAAGTTGGCTGTGACCGATTTACGGCCCAACATAATTTGGCGTTGTTGGCAGGATCCTAGTTTGGGAGCAGTGTTTAGTACCTAGGGTACAGATATATATAAAAACAGAAAGATGATGATGCCGGTGTATCCTGGTGCCCCTTGGGTACCAAAGTTTAAGGGCACAGATACAGATGTTTTATACTGAGACTGGAAAGAACAGTTACAAGGGCTATTAAATGCACAGGACATAGCTGAGGCCAGAAAAGTAGAGATTCTGGTTGGGGCTTTAAGTGGAGAGGCAAAACGCCAAGTTGGCGTATTACAAGAAGAAGCCAGAGATCAGGTTAAGAAAATCTTCCAATATTTAGATTCCCTATATGGCAATAACATCTCATTGGCAGCATTACGGTCCCAGTTTTTTAGGAGTGTGCAACAACCAACAGCATCTGTGAAGTCCTTCACCTTAAGGTTAAGGGAGCTTTATTGCAGGTTGCAGCAGCGCAGTCCTGACCACGCACCCACCGAGAAGAACCTGCTGGAGCAGATGTTCTTGGGCCTAAGGGAAGAACTACTGGCGCAGACCTTACGGGCCTATGTGCGTCACCATCCAGAGGAAAGTTTTGCAGCGGTGCACCGGGAAGCTCTTCTCTTGGAAGAGGAAGAGTATGGACATCAAGAGCTCCAAACTGTGTTTTGCTGTGGGTGAGTCCAAGCACATTAGGGCACCTGGGGAATCAGAATGGAGAGAAGCCATGAAGAGGGAAATTATGGACGAAGTTAAAAGCCAAATGAGGGAGATGGTGAGGGAGGTTGTTAGTGAGATCAAACCCCTCCTGCCACCACAAGGACAGGCCAGCTTAGTGCCCAAACCACCACGGTTTAAGCCCAGGCCTGCTGGTTATAGTAAGCACTGGACCCGAGAGGGAGAACCTATCTGTCATTGCTGTCAGCAGGTGGGGCATATTGCCAGGTTTTGCCAAAACACCTCGGAGCAACAACCACCTTTAAACTAGTCAACCCTGCTGCCGAGGCCCAATGCGGTGGGGACGAGGGCTATGTTGAATAGTCAGGAGACCAATGCAACTTTTGTGGGGCAATGTCCCCTCATTGAAGTGTGTATAGGAGGGGTCAAAATGGCGGGACTGTTAGACACAGGCTCTCAAGTCACATTTGTGCAGCAGCAGGTGATGGACTCCCACTTTTCAGAGGTGGATAAAATAGATTCACCCCTGCGGTTTGCCTTGAAAGCTTCAAATGGGCTGGATATACCATATACCGGCTATGCTGTTATGGACTTTGAAATAGAAGGAGTGAAAATACCAGAAAAGGGAGTAGTGGTTGTGAAAAATGGCTGCTCCACACACCCTTTAATTATTGGGATGAATGTTATCAGTGCATGTTGGAATGATGTGTTCTCCAAAAGAGAGTCTGTTTTTCATCCCTCAGGGACAAAGCCCCACCAAGCATGGAAAGAAGCTTTTGCTGTCTGTCGGCAGACTGCAGCCACAAAGATGGACGGGTTCCTGGGATACGCACGGCCTGCTAGCCGCCGGAGCGTACAAATCCCCCCAAATTGTGAGGTAATGATCTGGGGCCGAACAAGTAACATGAGAACCGACCAGTTGGTACTTGTGGAGACTACGCCTGATGTTCAACCCTGGGGGGTTGCTCAAACTCTGTCAGTGGTGAAGAGAGGACGGCTCCCTATAAGAGTCTGTAACCCCCACCCCTATGAGCTCACCATAGGACGCTACCAGAAGTTATGCCAGCTGTATCAGGTGGAGGGTGCAGATGTACAAGCAGACAGTGACCTGAGTCTGACGATGGGACCAGATGGCGTGGTTGAAGTTGGCATGGTTGAAGTTGGTGTGGTAACCGCGACCAGTGCGGAGGAGCCCGTGATCCCCGACGAGAAGGTGAGCCAACTTGTTAACGGGATGGACTTGACCCCACAGCAGAAAGCCGAGCTGCAGGCCCTCCTTCAGAGGTGGCGGAGGGTGTTTGCTGTGAATGAGGAGGATTATGGAAGGACTGATTTGGTCCAGCACCAGATCCACACAGGTGACGCACCACCCATCAAACAAAAGTACTGTCCTTTGCCACCCATGATGTATAAAGAGATTAAGACTCTCCTGGCAGCCATGTTGGAAAAGGGCGTTATCCGTGAGAGTAGTAGCCCTTAGGCCGCCCCCATTGTGTTGGTGAAGAAGGATGGGACTTAGTGGTTCTGTGTGGACTACAGAAAGCTAAATGCAGTAACTCATAAAGATGCTTTTCCACTCCCCAGGATTGAGGAGACGCTCACATGTCTGACTCAAGCAGAGTGGTTCTCTACACTCGACCTAGCCAGTGGCTATTGGCAGGTGGAAATGGATCCCAAGGATCGTGAAAAAACTGCGTTTACCACCCCTGTAGGCCTGTTCGAGTTTGAGCGGATGCCGTTTGGACTTTGTAATGCCCCGGCTACCTTTCAACGTCTGATGCAACAGTGTCTGAGTAACCATCTGCCCGACTCAGAGTTGGTATATTTAGACGATATAATCATTTACTCATTGGATTTTTCTACCCATCTACAGCATTTGGAGAGCATCTTGCAGAAGCTGGGACAGCATGGCCTGAGGCTGAGGCTGGATAAGTGTAAGCTGTTTTAGCAGCAGGTGAAGTTCCTGGGACATCTGGTCGATCAGCAGGGGGTACGACCAGACCCCGATAAGATCCAGGCTGTCCAGAACTGGCCTGTGTCGTCCACCATCCATCAGGTCAGGGCCTTTTTGGGCTTGGCTGGCTACTATAGGCGATTTGTTCCTGGATTTGCCAAGGTGGCTCGACCCTTAAATGCTCTGCTGGCTGGAGCTTCTAACCAACGGAGTTCAAACACACAGGTCCAGTGGTCGACTGGGTGCGAAGAAGCTTTTAAGCGTTTGAAACAAGCTCTTACTGAGCCCCCCATTTTGGCCTATGCCGACTTCTCGAAGCCATTTACACTGTACACTGATGCGAGTAACCAAGGTTTGGGGGCTGTGTTGGCACAGGTGCAGGAGGGCAGAGAGCATGTGAATGCATATGCCAGTAGGAGTCTGCACCCCACTGAGCAAAATGATAAGAACTACAGCTCCTTCAAATTGGAACTCTTTGGTTTGAAATGGGCCATTACTGAGAAATTTAAGGACAGTGGCCCATTTACAAAATGCCAGACTGGGAGCGACCAAGCAGCGTTGGGTGGCACAACTGGCTTCCTTTGACTTTGAGGTAAAATATCGAGCTGGGAAAGAAAATGCTAACGCGGATGCTCTGTCTCGGGTCCCAGCCGTTTGTCACACGACCCGTATAACCACTGTGAATGTCCTTCCAGGTGATTTTCTGGAGCAGCCCCCACCAACGGATGACTGGATGAAAGCCCAAGAGGAGGATGCAGATATACAGATTGTCAGGAGCTACATGGAGAAGGGGTGTCTTCCTGATGATCAAGTGAGGAAATCCCTCCCCTGCTCAGTACAGAGGTTGCTGCGTCAGTGGAGAAGGCTGCGGCTCCGTGGGGGTGTGCTGTGTAGAGAGGTAAAGGACTCTAACACAAATGAGATAAATTTCCAAATCCTCTGCTCAGCAGAAAGACACCAGGAAGTGTGGAGGAAGTATCACGAGGCATCTGCTCATACAGGCGTGGAAAAGACTCCAAAAAGAGTCCAGGATGCGTCGTTTCTTTTACTGGCCCAATATGGAAGGTGAGGTGCGGGGATTCCAGGTACGGTGTACTGTCTGCAACCTGCGAAACAGGGATGGACCAAGAGCCCCTTTACACCCCATTAAAGTTTCCTATCCCCTTGAGGTTGTGGCCTTGGATTTCCTCACCTTGGGGAGACCCACAGACAGGTTCCAGAATATTTTGGTGATGACGGATCTCTTTACACGCTATGCCTGGGCTGTCCCTACTAAGGATCAGACTGCCCAGACAGCTGTGCATGCCCTGTGGGCCCAGGTGATCCAGATCTTCGGGTGCCCCACTAGACTACACTCTGATAGAGGTGCTTGTTTTGAGTCAGCTCTCATGTACCAGTTGTGTAAGTGCTATGGCATTACAAAAAGTAAAACTACACCATATCACCCAGCTGGGAATGGGGGGGTTGAGAGGATGAACCAAACCCTGTTACATATGCTTATATATGCGTATATATATATATATATATATATATATATATATATATATATATATATATATATATATATATATATATATATATATATATATACACTGCTCACAAAAATTAAAGGAACACTTTTTTTTATTGGGCCTTGCATGAAATCAATGAAACCTGTCTGATAATTTTCTGGTTGATTAAGTAGCTGAGGGCATTGTTAATCACTTTCAGCTGTATTGGTGTTCATGGACTTAACGACAGGTGCACTAAAGTGGCAACAATTACAAAACCCTCAAAACAGGACTGGTTTAACATGTGGAGGTCATTTCAAGTTTCTCCCTCTTGATCTTTTTTGGCTGGTTTTCCACTCGTGCTAGTTTTGGCTTGAGTAATTATCTTTACTGGCAGCATGAGGCGATTCCTTAACCCTACAGAAGTTGCACAGGTTGTCCAACTTCTCCAGGATGGCACATCCACACGTGCTGCAGCAAGAAGGTTTAATGTGTCTCCCAGCACAATCTCCAGAACATGGAGGAGATTTCAGGAGACTGGCGGTTATTCTCGGAGAGCTGGACAGGGCCGTAGAAGGTCCACAACCCATCAGCAGGACCGACACCTGCTCCTTTGTGCAAGGCGGAACAGGCTGAGCACTGCTCGTGCCCTACAGAATGACCTCCAGAGGGCCACTGGTGTGAATGTCTCTACCCAAACAATGGCCTGTATTTGTATTTGTATATCGCCTTCTTAGGGTTCTACAACCCCCCAAGGCGCTTCACAACACAATCAGTCATCCACCCATTCACACACACATTCATACGCTGGTGGGGATGAGCTACAACGTAGCTACAGCTGCCCTGGGGCGCACTGACAGAGGCGAGGCTGCCGAGCACTGGCGCCACCAGTCCCTCCGACCACAAACAATCAGGAACATCAAAGAATCAGAACCCTTTGTCAGACCCTACGCTGATGCAGTAGGTCCTGGTTTTCTCCTAATGCACGACAATGCCCGGCCTCATGTGGCAAGAGTATGCAGGCTGTACCTGCAGGATGAAGGAATTGAAACAACTGAATGGCCTTCACGATCCCCTGACTTAAACCCAATAGAACATCTGTGGGACATTATGTTCCGGTCCAGTAGGCGGCGCCAGGTTGCTCCTCAGACTGTACAAGAGCTCAGGGATGCCCTCACACAGATCTGGGAGGAAATGCCACAAGACACCATCCTTTGTCTCATTAGGAGCATGCCCCGACGTTGTCAAGCATGCACACATGATCGTGGGGGCCACACAAGATACTGAAAAACATTTTGAGTTGCAGAAATTAAGTTTTTGAAATAATGGACTAGCCTGCCACATCTTCATTTCACTCTGATTTTAGGGTGTCTACACAATTGAGCCCTCTGTAGGCTGAAAACTTTTATTTCCATTAAAAGACTTGGCATCCTTTTGTTCCTAAGACATTGCCCTGTCGTTATTTGTATAAATATCCAACTTCATATTGAGATCTGATGTATCTAATGTGTTTCTTTAAAATGTTCCTTTAATTTTTGTGAGCATATATATATATATATATATATATATATATATATATATATATATATACATACATAATATACATTATATATACATAATATACATTATATTTAAAATGCATTTTAGAATTTTTATTTATTTTAGAAGAGCATCTGGCCCTCACAGTGACTGGTGGAAAAAAATCTGGCCCTTGAACAAATCTATTTGAGGACCCCTGCTGTACAGGATTCCACTTTGTTCTCCAGAACTATTGGAGTCTTTTCTTTAGTGGAAAATAATATGAATAATCTAGTTTTTAATGAAAAGCGACCGGAGACACCCTGATTCACTGAACGTGTTTTAGAAAAGAAAACTAACCAATGGAAACTTGAGAACAAGGTGCTTTTGAATACGCAACATGTCTGATAAAATGGCTAAAACTACCTTTTGTTAATAAAACTTTACTCAGGTTAGGGTTAGGACCATCTCAGAGGACATGCTTTTATGTCTGAATTAACCAAAGGAAAAAGGTGAAACTTCAGTCCAGCTGAATGTGTGTGTTTTGTTTTTCTACAGCAGGATCTGTTTCTAGAGTTACCTCCTCTGGTGGTTCGTCATCATTCTTCCAGGATGCATCGGATCCTTTCCCGCTGTGGAAAACACAACAGTTAAAGCAACAAGCAGCTGCAGCTCATCACATCAAACAGGCCAAACCTTCTGGTCCAGCTTCATAGTCGGGATGCACTGATGCAGATACCAGCACCTGGTATCAAGCTGCTACTGTGTACTTGTACTCATACTCCAATACTGCAGGAGCTAATACCAGCATGATGGGAGCTTTGTTTTCCTCTAACAGACATTTTTTGTTTGTGCACAAACACAGGAAGCAGCAGTGATGCACCCCAACATGAATCCAAGCCACATAACAGAAGACTAAGCTGCTGACGTAGATGGTAGCAGGCTGAACAGCAGCCTGACTACTCAGCCAGGTATCAGAGGTGAGCTACGGCAGCGGTGTGGAGGTACTGCCAGGTGACCCAAGGGGACAAAAGTAAGATGGGAGAAAACGATGTTCATATTTCAGTAGATCAGATATAGTTTTATGTTTGAACAGCTTAATGATGCCGGTAACGAGTGATCTAAGGCATTCTGTCCAGGTTGGGGTGTAGGTGTGTTTTACTAATAAGGTTTATCTGGCAAATATAATTGCTTTCTTTGAGACGCACCTGTTCTAGCTGTTTGGAGATTGTGTCAGCTAAAGATGGCAACACTAAGGTTGGCCGTTCCCTCTGTGACAGAGTGTTATCTAGCATCACAAATAGAGAAACTTCAGGGCCTCGCTTATCAACCGTACTTACGAACAGATCTGTGCGTATTTCGTGCGTGGGAACGATTTTACGCATTGTGTGGTATTTACCAATTTGTACTTTGTGCGTGAAAATGTTCCTAAATATAAGAACAGCTGTGACCATGCGTAGGAACAGCATCTAGTGGCAGAACGGGGGAACAGCAATTCTGAAGGTCTCAGTCATCCAGGCATGTTCCTCATCCACTAATTATTTTACCCAATAAATAAATATTTCGGTGGACAAACAGCTGTGTCACATTATTGGTGCTAAAACACCCGTGACCGACGGGAATCCGACATTGTAGAACGGCTGATTTCGTGTTATTTTGTAATCACAATGTTTACTCTTCCCATTTTATGTTTTAAATCATTTTGAATGTATTTATTTATTATGTTTTAATTTAATTTAATTATTTTGTCCACCTCTCCCTGGGCTGCCACCTTATCGTGGTGGAGGGGTTTGAGTGTCCCAATGATCCTAGGAGCTAAGTTGTCTGACGCTTTATGCCTCTGGTAGGGTCACCCATGGCAAACAGGTTCTGACTAGATATAGTTGGACTCACCTCAACGCATGGCTCTGGTTCTGGAACCAGTTTCCTCGAGAGGGGTTGGACTCTCTACCACTCTGGAGTTGCTCCCACTGAGAGGCGTCGAGCAGGGGTGGGCATACTTCTTGCCCCACATCTTGGTGCCTGTACGTTGGGGTTTACCCCGGTGAGCGAGAGGGTAGCCTCCCTCCGTCTTCGGGTGGGGGGATGGGTCCTGACTGTGGTTTGTGCTTATGCACCAAACTGCAGCTCAGACTACCCACCCTTTTTGGAGTCCCTGGAGGGGGTACTGGAAAGCGCTCCTTCGGGTGACTCCCTCGTTCTGCTGGGGGACTTCAATGCTCATGTGGTCAACGACAGTGAGACCTGGAGAGGTGTGGTTGGGAGGAACGGCCCCCCTGATCTGAATCCGAGTGGTGTTTTGTTATTAGACTTCTGTGCTCGTCATGGATTGTCCATAACGAACACCATGTTCAAGCATAAAGGTGTCCATATGTGCTCTTGGCACTAGGATACCTTAGGCCGCAGGTCAATGATCGATTTTGTTATCATTTCATCTGATCTGCGGCTGCATGTCTTGGACACTCGGGTGAAGAGAGGGGCGGAGCTGTCATCTGACCACTACCTGGTGGTGAGTTGGCTTCGATGGTGGGGGAAGATGCCGGTCAGACCTGGCAGACCCAAACGTGTTGTGAGGGTCTGCTGGGAACGTCTGGCAGAGTCTCCTGTCAGAAGGAGCTTCAATTCCCACCTCCGACAGAACTTCGAACGTGTCCCGGGGGAGTCAGGGGACATTGAGTCCGAATGGGCCATGTTTCGTGACTCCATTGTCGAAGCGGCTGACCGCAGCTGTGGCCGCAGGGTGGTCGGTGCCTGTCGTGGCGGCAACCCCCGAACCCGCTGGTGGACACCAGTGGTTAGGGATGCTGTCAAGCTGAAGAAAGAGTCCCATCAGGTCTTTTTGGCCTGTGGGACTCTGGAGGCAGCTGATAGGTACCGGCAGTCCAAGCGGAATGCGGCTCGGGTGGTCGCGGAGGCAAAAACCCGGGCATGGAAGGAGTTTGGTGAGACCATGGAACAAGACTTCCGTACGGCTTCGAGGAGATTCTGGTCCACCATCCGGCGCCTCAGGATGGGAAAGCAGTGCACTACCAACATTGTTTACAGTGGGGAGGGTGTGCTGCTGACCTCGACTCGGGACGTTGTGAATCGGTGGGCCGAGTACTTCGAAGACCTCCTCAATCCCACCGGCACGTCTTCCAGTGTGGAAGCAGAGTCTGGGGACTTTGGGTTGGGCTCTTTAATCTCTGGAGCCGAGGTCACTGAGGTGGTCAAAAAACTCCTCAGTGGAAAGGCTCCGGGGGTGGATGAGATCCGCCCGGATTTCCTTAAGGCCCTGGATGTTGTGGGGCTGTGTTGGTTGACGCGGCTCTGCAATATCGCGTGGACATCGGGGGCAGTTCCACTGGACTGGCAGACCGGGGTGGTGGTCCCCCTATTTAAAAAGGGGGACCGCAGGGTGTGTTCCAACTACAGGGGGATCACACTCCTGAGCCTCCCTGGTAAGGTTTATTCAGGGGTTCTGGAGAGGAGGGTCCGTCGGATAGTCGAACCTCGGATACAGGAGGAGCAATGCGGTTTTCGTCCTGGCCGTGGAACACTGGACCAGCTCTATACCCTTGGGGGAGTCCTGGAGGGTGCGTGGGAGTTCGCCCAACCAATCTACATGTGTTTTGTGGATTTGGAGAAGGCGTTCGACCGCGTCCCTCGGGGGGCCCTGTGGGGGGTACTCTGGGAGTATGGGGTACCAGGCCCCTTGATACGGGCTGTTAGGTCCCTGTACAACCAGTGTCAGAGCTTGGTCCGCATTGCCGGCAGTAAGTCGGGCTCGTTTCCGGTGAGAGTTGGACTCCGCCAAGGCTGCCCTTTGTCACCGATTCTGTTCATAACTTTTATGGACAGGATTTCTAGGTGCAGCCAAGGTGGTGAGGGGATCCGTTTTGGTGGCCTAAGGATCAGGTCTCTGCTTTTTGCTGATGATGTGGTCCTGTTGGCTTCGTCAGAACGTGATCTCCGGCTTTCGCTGGAGCAGTTCGCAGCCAGGTGTGAAGCAGCTGGGATAAGAATCAGCTCCTCTAAATCCGAGACCATGGTCTTGAGTCGGAAAAGGGTAGAATGCCTTCTCCAGGTCAGGGACGAGGTCCTGCCCCAAGTGGAGGAGTTTAAGTATCTCGGGGTCTTGTTCACGAGTGAGGGAAGGGTGGAGCGTGAGATTGATAGGTGGATTGGTGCTGCATCTGCAGTGATGCGGGCGTTGTACCGGTCTGTCGTGGTGAAGAGAGAGCTGAGTCGAAAGGCGAAGCTCTCAATTTACCGGTCGATCTACGTTCCTACCCTCACCTATGGTCACGAGCTTTGCGTAGTGACCGAAAGAACGAGATCGCGGATACAAGCGGCCGAAATGAGTTTTCTTCGCAGGGTAGCTGGACTCTCCCTTAGAGATAGGGTGAGAAGCTCGGCCATCCGGGAGGGGCTCGGAGTAGACCCACTGCTCCTCCACATCGAGAGGAGCCAGTTGAGGTGGCTCGGGCATCTGATTAGGATGCCTCCTGGACGCCTCCCTGGTGAGGTTTTTGTTGTGAGAAGATTCTCTGTGCTGCTGAGGCTGTGTTATGATTACAAGTGGACACATACACACACACAATTTGTCCATCTGTATTTTGATTCAGAACAAAATAATGTGTAATTAACAGCATTTTATTACTACTGAAGGCTGTGTTAGAAACATTTGTGCAGCATATTAAAAGTGCAGATGCCTGAGTTTAGAGATAAGATTCATGGGAGACACCTACAAGGAAGCTTCCCAGAGAATTGTAGCCCTTCAGGTTGGGGCCTCTGGGTTTCTTATCAGAAGAAACTCCCTTCAACTCAGACTGGACCATACATTGATGTCCACGCTGCAGAAAATACTTAATATGATAATATTTAATGTGACCTTCGAAAAGTCTCCACCTTTGTCAGGATTACTTCCATACAATGAAGATGTTTAGTTATTCATGAAGATTATCATAAGATGCCACCCATCAAGGGGAACATATTTTGTATGTATAAATGTGAGTGACCCACACAGTCGAGCAGCGATTTTCCTGGGGGAAGAAGACTGATAACTCTGGTCACCTCTAATCGCTCCGCCGGCTCATCTGGGTCCTCTGCTGACTTTTTCATTAAAAGAACTGAGCCACATTCGGGCCAGAACACTTCAACTTGGAAGCGTGAGTGTGATTTTCTCATTTTCTCTTCAACATGTGTAGCTGATAACCTGTGTGATCCATCGGCAACAAGTGAGGTTCAGAGATTAAAGGGACTTAATATAAAAGCTCAGATATTTTGTATTAAAATACTAATCATGATTTAAAACATGGTATTTAAAATACAATACTAGGATTAAGCAAAGTAATCCAATTTATTACAGAATACAACTTTAAGNNCTACACCCCACTAACAGACCCTAATCTAGCCCCCCTGAGGAGGCTGGTGGGAGGTTCCCAGTGCAAAAAAATTTGGGGTGAACAATCCCGCATGGCAATGGGTACAATGAGAGCCCTACCCAGTGGAAGACTCCGGGTGAAGGGAATTGTGGTCCTGACTCCTGAGACAGGAGAATTAGATATAAAATCATACTTGGGTGATGCCTTTGGGGCGATATACAAATTCTATGGAGGAGAAAATGGGATAATCCATTACCTCCGGTGGCCTGAAAAGGCAAAGTATCTCCAAGTGAGCCCAGTTCAGATAGCAAAGGAAATCCTGAGCTATGATTGGACAGGTTTCTCCCTTCAGGCCATATGGCTGAGTACATGGGCACAAATGAAAGAGTGTGCTGAATGTGTGAGAAAAAACCAGGAAAAAAAAAGAAAAAAAAAGAGAAACGTTCCTGGATATGAATGACCAAGAAAAGGAGGAAATAGGAGAGGCCTGGTATGATCCAGGGGTCACACCTCCCTCTCCAATGGTACCCAGGCCCCCTGTTTGGGAAAATGAGCCCCTGACAGTCACTTTTCACCCAAATGTACACTCCACCCCTCGAGAGAGGCAACCGGAGGAATGGGCATTGTCACATAGGGCCCCTACCCCTCGGCTTTAAAAAAACAAAAAAAAAAACAAAGCCAGAAGTGCAAGGGAATGGACGACCCCTAAGAAGGGGAGCCCCTGTAATCTACCCACGAGGGACTGATATATATGCAACCCCATACACTGGACCAGTGATAATAAAAGGGCATCGGTGTTTCCGACCCCTAACAGTAGGGGATCGGGTAGAAACAGATCTCTGGCAGCCACCAGAATGGTACCCCCTCCAGCTAGGAGAGGNTTACATTCTAGATGGAGAAGGACTTTATGGCCCACCACAGACAGGGATAGCAATAGCTGGTATACTGATCTCAGTCTTACAATTTTCTAACCTATCAGATGCATGGATTACGACTTTAGATACTCTGGGTATTGCAGGCTATTTAGCAGTAATTACCATGTGGACGTGGAAGCTAAAGAAAGAACACCCTAGGCTGTGGGGATACTTAAAGATAACATTATCCATGTGGTACCTTTTTGGCATCTTTTCAATGCTTGAAGGTTTGTTAGGAGTACCTGTAGTTTACTCATGCATCATGTATGTGTACTACCTTGCAGGGAGAAGGCGTGACCATCTCATGCCCCCTACACCCACCAATTCATGACCCGTTCCTATTTATGGATGGGAATGTTCTCCGAGTAGGGTGCTTCTCCTGTTATACCGAAGGAGTGATGAGAGGGACATTTCAAGATTTTACCCCATTTACGGGAGAATGTTATGTGCTGATGTTCAGAGAGAACAACCTGATAGTTATGAGCTGCTCAGGGGGTCATGGAATTGACTGTCCCGTTTGTGAATGTTCCAGGAGACTGAGTTCATAGAACTACTGGCTGACGTAAACTTTGATTCAGAGCTCGTCATGAGTGAAGACATGGAAGTGGTCAATGCCCCAAAAGGGGATACTCTAAAGGACAGTGACCCCGATAAGGAGGATCCTGTTAAGCCCAAAGAAGGGAAACCAATACTCCCCACACGAAACCATAAAGTGTGCACTTATAGAGTGTCCCCCACGGGGGAACAAGTCAAGATAAACCCAAATGGGGCATTTAACAGAAACATATGGTCCAAATCAGTTCTGATAAGAGAAGGGTTTGAGACATTGGGCACCAGGAGGGTCTCCCATGGGACTGTGTGGGGAAGAGTTGGGATTTCAGAAGTACTCAAGTATTTCCCACCCATTAAATATGACCCTACTCCAGGGTCTCCCAGGAAGCCTTGTGAAGTCACCATCTTCTTCGACCAAAAGATCAAGCAGCCCTGGGCACTGCTGAAGGCTGAGGGGTCTGACACATGGTATATGCAAGAGGGAGCGAGACAGGAGCCACCCAACCCAGAGGCCACCCTGGGAAACTCCTATTCAACCGTTCTACCAGGAGGTCCTTACCCCTCACCGGAACCACCAAGGGTGATGCAGACACCTTCGGTCCCACTCCAAGGACCCATGCCCGTGTTCCTGGGACCACCTGCACTGCCTATGCACCCAGGACCCTCTTGGCCCCAGCATCAAGCACCATGGATCGGAGCTGTTGAATACATACCACACCCTCAGTAGCAACCGGGGTGTTGTGAGAAGATTCTCTGTGCTGCTGAGGCTGTGTTATGATTACAAGTGGACACATACACACACACAATTTGTCCATCTGTATTTTGATTAAGAACAAAATAATGTGTAATTAACAGCATTTTATTACTACTGAAGGCTGTGTTAGAAACATTTGTGCAGCATATTAAAAGTGCAGATGCCTGAGTTTAGAGATAAGATTCATGGGAGACACCTACAAGGAAGCTTCCCAGAGAATTGTAGCCCTTCAGGTTGGGGCCTCTGGGTTTCTTATCAGAAGAAACTCCCTTCAACTCAGACTGGACCATACATTGATGTCCACGCTGCAGAAAATACTTAATATGATAATATTTAATGTGACCTTCGAAAAGTCTCCACCTTTGTCAGGATTACTTCCATACAATGAAGATGTTTAGTTATTCATGAAGATTATCATAAGATGCCACCCATCAAGGGGGAACATATTTTGTATGTATAAATGTGAGTGACCCACACAGTCGAGCAGCGATTTTCCTGGGGGAAGAAGACTGATAACTCTGGTCACCTCTAATCGCTCCGCCGGCTCATCTGGGTCCTCTGCTGACTTTTTCATTAAAAGAACTGAGCCACATTCGGGCCAGAACACTTCAACTTGGAAGCGTGAGTGTGATTTTCTCATTTTCTCTTCAACATGTGTAGCTGATAACCTGTGTGATCCATCGGCAACAAGTGAGGTTGAGAGATTAAAGGGACTTAATATAAAAGCTCAGATATTTTGTATTAAAATTACTAATCATGATTTAAAACATGGTATTTAAAATACAATACTAGGATTAAGCAAAGTAATCCAATTTATTACAGAATACAACTTTAAGCAAATATTAAATGTTTATATGATTAAATACAATTTTAACACTGGTAAAAAGGAGGGAGGTTGGTTTTGGTAGAGACATTCAGAAGAGCCCATAAATAAGAGGCCGACCCTTTTGGGGAGTATACGCAAGGGTCAGACCCACAACCGAGCCAGCCGACTGCTCGTTACA
>SSNS01000026.1:33413-71246 GCA_006937985.1 Aphyosemion australe
GGTAAAACTGACCGAGGTCTTGGATAAGGATGACAAGCCCAAGAGCAAAGGATTCTACTGGGAATTCCCAGAAGAAAGGGTCATAAATTACGCACTCAATAAGATTGAATAAATTACTCCATGTACCTGCAGGACAATGGAGGAGGACCATGGAAGAGACTTACCCTCGGATGAGGAACAGCCTGCCCAAACCAAGATGGGTACTAGAAAGAGGAGAAGACCAGGCTGGAAAAAAGGGGTGATGCTGTGCATTGTAATGTTGGTGTTCACTATATCGAACCTGACTTTAACGACCACCACGGAAGAAGAATTAACACAGGAAGAAACAGTTAACCAAATCCTTATCCAGATAACATGGAAAAATAAGGACTGGCCCAGGCACCAGTGCCTGATCTATAACCAAAACAATTATTTGATCCAGTATAACCACACACAGTGGCAAATAGCATGCCGGACTGTTAGTGATAACTGTACTCCCCTGGGAGAAGGTGACTTAACCTGTGACCAAGGATGGAGCTGGTATAGTATCTTCGGCCCATTAGGTCTACCCCTTACGACAAATGGGTCAGATATTGGTCAATCTACCTATTATAAGGTAGTCAGAACCAAGGAGGGACTAGTAGGATGGAAAGTGATACACAATCGAACCACCGCACAGTGTACTCAATATCGCATAATTCAAAGAACAGTGAGCCGCTGGCAACTGGTCAAACAGGATGTTTATTTTAGGCCAGGGAACCACACAGCGCTCTTATTAGGAGACCTAAGCCCAGTTGCACTAAATGTGTCTAACAAATGGAGGGTCACCTCAGAACGAGCAATTAAGTCTATCCCAATGCAGGAAAGTCAAGAGACCCATATTCCGTGGAAAGTTTCGCGAAGAAAGAGTGGAAAAGGAGGAGCTTTTGACACCTGTGAAACCTCGAACCAGAGAGGACAGACGCTCGTTCGGGAAGAACCTGAGAAACAAAAGAGAGCAAGAATGAACAACTCAGCAGCCAATACCTCTGGCCTTGAGAGAGGATCAACTCCCCCTGTGGAGATGGTGAGAGAATATGTAGCCTTAGTGTTACTCTCTGTCATATTATCTTTTGCCTTTCTTATACAGCACCCACTGATCGGGGGTTTTAAGGCGGGGATGTATATAGTCCTAAATATATTAAGGAAAGTCTTCCTAGGGAAGCTTCACCCCTCTGGAGTACTATTCTTCCTTTACATTCTAGATGGAGAAGGACTTTATGGCCCGCCACAGACAGGGATAGCAATAGCTGGTATACTGATCTCAGTCTTACAATTTTCTAACCTATCAGATGCATGGATTACGACTTTAGATACTCTGGGTATTGCAGGCTATTTAGCAGTAATTACCATGTGGACGTGGAAGCTAAAGAAAGAACACCCTAGGCTGTGGGGATACTTAAAGATAACATTATCCATGTGGTACCTTTTTGGCATCTTTTCAATGCTTGAAGGTTTGTTAGGAGTACCTGTAGTTTACTCATGCATCATGTATGTGTACTACCTTGCAGGGAGAAGGCGTGACCATCTCATGCCCCCTACACCCACCAATTCATGACCCGTTCCTATTTATGGATGGGAATGTTCTCCGAGTAGGGTGCTTCTCCTGTTATACCGAAGGAGTGATGAGAGGGACATTTCAAGATTTTACCCCATTTACGGGAGAATGTTATGTGCTGATGTTCAGAGAGAACAACCTGATAGTTATGAGCTGCTCAGGGGGTCATGGAATTGACTGTCCCGTTTGTGAATGTTCCAGGAGACTGAGTTCATAGAACTACTGGCTGACGTAAACTTTGATTCAGAGCTCGTCATGAGTGAAGACATGGAAGTGGTCAATGCCCCAAAAGGGGATACTCTAAAGGACAGTGACCCCGATAAGGAGGATCCTGTTAAGCCCAAAGAAGGGAAACCAATACTCCCCACACGAAACCATAAAGTGTGCACTTATAGAGTGTCCCCCACGGGGGAACAAGTCAAGATAAACCCAAATGGGGCATTTAACAGAAACATATGGTCCAAATCAGTTCTGATAAGAGAAGGGTTTGAGACATTGGGCACCAGGAGGGTCTCCCATGGGACTGTGTGGGGAAGAGTTGGGATTTCAGAAGTACTCAAGTATTTCCCACCCATTAAATATGACCCTACTCCAGGGTCTCCCAGGAAGCCTTGTGAAGTCACCATCTTCTTCGACCAAAAGATCAAGCAGCCCTGGGCACTGCTGAAGGCTGAGGGGTCTGACACATGGTATATGCAAGAGGGAGCGAGACAGGAGCCACCCAACCCAGAGGCCACCCTGGGAAACTCCTATTCAACCGTTCTACCAGGAGGTCCTTACCCCTCACCGGAACCACCAAGGGTGATGCAGACACCTTCGGTCCCACTCCAAGGACCCATGCCCGTGTTCCTGGGACCACCTGCACTGCCTATGCACCCAGGACCCTCTTGGCCCCAGCATCAAGCACCATGGATCGGAGCTGTTGAATACATACCACACCCTCAGTAGCAACCGGGGTGTTGTGAGAAGATTCTCTGTGCTGCTGAGGCTGTGTTATGATTACAAGTGGACACATACACACACACAATTTGTCCATCTGTATTTTGATTAAGAACAAAATAATGTGTAATTAACAGCATTTTATTACTACTGAAGGCTGTGTTAGAAACATTTGTGCAGCATATTAAAAGTGCAGATGCCTGAGTTTAGAGATAAGATTCATGGGAGACACCTACAAGGAAGCTTCCCAGAGAATTGTAGCCCTTCAGGTTGGGGCCTCTGGGTTTCTTATCAGAAGAAACTCCCTTCAACTCAGACTGGACCATACATTGATGTCCACGCTGCAGAAAATACTTAATATGATAATATTTAATGTGACCTTCGAAAAGTCTCCACCTTTGTCAGGATTACTTCCATACAATGAAGATGTTTAGTTATTCATGAAGATTATCATAAGATGCCACCCATCAAGGGGGAACATATTTTGTATGTATAAATGTGAGTGACCCACACAGTCGAGCAGCGATTTTCCTGGGGGAAGAAGACTGATAACTCTGGTCACCTCTAATCGCTCCGCCGGCTCATCTGGGTCCTCTGCTGACTTTTTCATTAAAAGAACTGAGCCACATTCGGGCCAGAACACTTCAACTTGGAAGCGTGAGTGTGATTTTCTCGTTTTCTCTTCAACATGTGTAGCTGATAACCTGTGTGATCCATCGGCAACAAGTGAGGTTCAGAGATTAAAGGGACTTAATATAAAAGCTCAGATATTTTGTATTAAAATACTAATCATGATTTAAAACATGGTATTTAAAATACAATACTAGGATTAAGCAAAGTAATCCAATTTATTACAGAATACAACTTTAAGAAATATTAAATGTTTATATGATTAAATACAATTTTAACACTGGTAAAAAGGAGGGAGGTTGGTTTTGGTAGAGACATTCAGAAGAGCCCATAAATAAGAGGCCGACCCTTTTGGGGAGTATACGCAAGGGTCAGACCCACAACCGAGCCAGCCGACTGCTCGCTACAGTTTTCCAGGCACGTCCAACCGGGAGGAGACCCAAAGGAAGACCCAGGAGACGCTGGAGAGATTATGTCTCTCGGCTGGCCAGGGAACGCCTTGGGATTCCCCCGGAGGAGCTGGCCCAAGTGGCTGGGGAGAGGGAGGTCTGGGCTTCCCTCCTTAAGCTGCTGCCCCCGCGACCCGACTCCGGATAAGCGAGAGAAAATGGATGGATGGATGGATGGATGGATATTTTGTCCTTGTGAAGCGCATCGTGATTTAGCTTGAGATGCGCTATATAAAAGATCGTTTTTTATTCCTATTATTATTATTGGAGGATTTAGCAGAGCAGAGTGCACTCCGGAGGGAACGGCTCTTCCGTGAGCGCAGAGCACTGATCCGATTCCAGTCCAGATTCTGTTTTACAAATAAAACCCTTCAGAACTTCCTCTGCTCCCCGATCATACACGCGTTGTCAAGTGTCCAATGCTTCGGTCTCGCTGTCAATAAAGTTTTTCTTTTTTTTTCCCGGGAAGACCTCTGGGAATCCCCTCCCGACCTGAGGACGTAGTGTGACCAAATATGGTTAATGGAGGGCGTTTCTGTATGTAAATGGTAAACGGGCACGAGCGCATTGGTATGCACAGGTGGGATTTATCATCAGACGATTGAGGAGGAACATGCGTACGAGAGGCCACCGCATGTTTCATAGATCAGACTTTTGACTGTTCGTACACACATTCTAAATTTCATCCGTAGGAGGGAATATAGGAACGTTTCTACGAACGTTTGATAAATGAGGGACCTGGAGTCTCAGCACAGCGGTCAGGACTTCTAAATTCAACTCAGGAGAGACATTTTTGACAATACTGTTAAAAATGCTGTGAGTTTAAAATAAAACCTGTAAAAGATGAGGCTGCTGGTAAAAAGTTACATGTAACATCACACTGAGTGGTTCTAGGGTGGTAAGAGGGTAGTTCTATAGTAACAGGCCCTTAAACTTTATTTATGCTGTCTGATGAAAATAAACTAGAAGCACATTTTAAAGCTGCAATAGCAAATCTGGTAAAGCTTAAAACATTATTTTTCATGCCTCTTAGCAACATTCTAACATCTTATAGCTACAAATATGTTGTAGAGATAAAAAAAAAACAAGAGAAAAAAAATTAATAAAGTGGTTTTCTTGCATTTGTCTAAAATTCTCCACCAATAACACATTTTGGTCAGAAACCAACCATTGGACCATCCAGTTGTCGGTCTCACCAAACCGCCGCACTTCCTGGATCCTCCACTCAAAAAACTCACGTATTTAGCACCAGAATAGCACTGGTGTGAGAGGTTCTCCGCTCAATAGTAGGTGCGTTTCCTATATTGGAACTTCGGAGTAAGTTACAGGAAGTTACAGGAAGTTCCCGACGTGCGCTTGTCTCCACTTGACCGGGCCGGCCAAACGGCCGTTTTCCGGAAATTTCTGAGTACGTGATCAGGGGTAGGTACTCGGAACGGCCCGATAAAAGACCCTGTGAAGACGCAGGGTGGGAACGCTGCTGACTGGTTTTAACTCAGAAATGATGTCACCTCAGGAGGAAATAGGAGATGCATTCTGGCGGGAACCGTTATTTAGAAAAACACGAGTTGTTAGAGAGATGCATATAACAACATCGCAAACATAAACGTGCCGACTATTGTTGCTTCCTCCATTGGGTTGATCTTTGTTTACTGCTTTTCACGCTGAACGATGACGTAACTCACTGCACAGCGGTCATGATGTGCTGACGTTTCATCAAATTCCTTACAGGGCCAAATATATATGGAGACAGGACAGCTTAAGAGGACCGGGGCTTCGGATCTCCCCGTCAATTTCACGCTCAGAGTCCCAAAAAGAAAAACACCATTTGAAGCCACGGACAACAAAAGATGTTTGAACTAGGGATGCACCGATACCACTTTTTTGGAAAACGAGTATGAGTACGAGTACTTGCATTTCAGTACTCACCGATACCGAGTACTTAATAAAAACATGATTTTAATTTACAGATAACAGCTTTAGTTGTATACTTTAACAAAAAAACAAGGCACTCGTTTGGAATTAAGAACATTTATTTAAAATGAAAACTTCTCCCTGCTCTGAGCTGCAGCTGGGGCCTTGGGGGCGGGCACTCGGTGCCTGTGATTAGCCCCGTTCACGCCGCTCAAACAGACATTTCTCAGACCGTGGCATCGGTCCCCGGTATCGAGGGACTATTAACGAGTATGAGTACTTTAGAAAATGTGGTATCGAGGCCGATACCCGATACCGGTGCATCCCTAGTTTGAACCTAGAAAACGGAGAATGGTGTTTAGCGTTATCTCGTTTCCTCTGGAAATGGGGGTTTCCGGTTCTGGTGGACACAAAACCAGCCGACGGGAGGGGTGAGAGTTCCGTAACATTTTTTTTTATATTTTTTTAGGAACTAGAAAATACAACGACTTCATCTCAATACAAAATGTTCAGTACAACATGCTAAAGATATGAACACCTAAAAACCATTGCATGCAACCTTTAGATTGGTAAACTTAAAATTAAAGAGCTGTAGTTGTAACTGATCTAAGACAGGAAAGAAAAGAAATATATATATATATATATATATATATATATATATATATATATATATATATATATATATATATCATAAAACACAAAAAAAAAAAATTCAAGGGGTATCATAGGTTTGTGTTCGCTATAAAATCATGTAGTTTCATGGCATTAATCATAGACATTCTATTCAAGGATTTCAACAGTAATTTAATTAAATTTTTAAATATATACCAGATGGGGGGAGTTTTAGTATATCGGCATTTATGTATGAAATATTTTGTAATGATTATAAAATTATTGACTATGAATTCTGTATTTTTATCTTTTTGTATAATTCCAAATAAAATATCATCTTCCGAGAAATTACTTGCATGGGCATTGTTGGAATTAAGCCACTCCCGAAGTGATACCCAAAGATTTTTAATTTGATCACGTTCATAGAAAAGATGTTTAGTTGACTCCTCATTTTGTTTGCACAAGTAACATTTCTCAACATCAAAATTGAATTTATTTTTGATAAATTGGTTTGATGGATAAATATTATTTAGCGTTTTAAAATGTATTTCTTTTAGGGTAGTCAATCGATTAAATTTTTTAATCGCGATTAATCGCATGAGTGTCCATAATTAGCTCACGATTAATCGCAATTTTTTTTCTTATTCAAATTTTTCTTATTTCAACTATGGAGTGGACAAATATACTTTTTTAAGAAAATATGTTTATTATAACTGTACCAAACAAACATGATAAATACACTCCAGTATCCTCAGAAAAAAAATATTCAAAAGTGCAATTAGGCATTACCTCCCACACAATAACACCAACAAAATCAACACATGTGGTATTAAAACAAGGACAAAGAGAGGAGTGTGATAAAAAAACTAGGACTATGCCTATTTAGCACATTTTAAATATATCTTAATATTTTTAACAATAATATAAGGCAACAATTCTGTTTTTTTTTTTTGCTTTCTTAATCCATTGAACTCAGACAAAAATAATGCAACAGGGGCCAAACTCCAATCAGCTGATGTTGCTGAACTGTGGCACACACACACACACACACACACACACACACACACACGCAAACGCACAAAGTTATTCTGGTAAGCTATCAATTAATTTTTCCCGGATTTTTTCCAGCGGCAAAATGGGCAGCACATTTTTTTTATTTTTCTGTAGATTATTGAATTATTTTGGGACAGAATGATGACGGCTGACGCTCTCATCAGCTGAGAGGTCTCGCTTGCAGCAATGGCTTGTTCCTGCTTCTTATTTACGTCAGACTGTGGAACGCGAGGAGGGCCAAAACAAAACGACGGAAGCCTGTGCGTTAATCGCACGTTAAAAAAAATTAATGCCGTTAAGGGGGCTTTGCATTAACGCATTAAAAACGCGCTAATTTCGACATCCCTAATTTCTTTATATTTAGGAGGGAGTGGGTATTTCAGGTATTTGGTTCTTAAAGCTTTAATTTTCCCTTTAGAGTATTTGTTTAGTAAGTAGGATCTAATTATAGGACCTGGATAAAGAGTGTTATTCAGTCTGTTTCTCAGGATTATATTGTTACATTTTTTATCAATTATATCGATTCCATCAATTGCTGTTTTCTTGAGTTCAGGATTAGTAATATTATTAATAGAAGCTCTAATTAGATGGATCAACGCTTTCGGAACATTATTAATTACCTTTCTATATTCAATCTCTGAAAATTCAAAATCATATTTATTATTTAATTCTTCCAACGAAAGAATATGTCCATTTCTGTCCAAAATATGTATCACTGACCAAATTCCTTTATCCATCCATTGCTTGATAAATATAGTTTTTTTTTTATGTAATATAACTCTATTATTCCATATTGGAACATCATGAGGGCTAAAATTGTGTTTAAATACCATTTTTCCATACAGAAAAATTTGTTTGTGGAATTCAGAAAGTTTAATTGGTAGTTTATATGTTTCGAAATCACATTTTAATAGGAATTCTATTCCTCCAACTTTCTCAAATATAAATTGTGGAATTATATGCCAGATTTCTTCGGTATTTTTAAGAATGGATTGAAGCCATCTTACTTTTAAAACTCCATTATCTCAAAATCTATTGTTGTAATACCTCCCTCTTCATAGTTTTTTTAACCAGATCACTTTTCCAAATATAATGATTTTTATTTTTTCCAGATGAAATTGAGGTTAATTTTGTTTATTTCTTTAATGATTTTAGTCGATATAGCCAACGATTGGGCAGGATATATTAGTCTAGATATTGATTCCATTTTTGTTAGGAACGTTCTTCCAAATATCGTCATATCTCTCTGTAGCCAATTATTTAAAATTTTCTTGTTCTTTTCTACTGTGTTCAGGAAATTGTTTTGATTTCTATTAGCTAACACATTAGTAATGTATATTCCTAGATAACGGACTTCCTTTTTAACAGGAATATTAAACAATGAGGTCTCCGGGCCATCATGTATCTTCATTAATTCACATTTGTCAATGTTAAGCATTAGGCCTGAGGCCTCTGAGAATAATTTAATAGTTTTAATAGCTATTGGGATTTGATTTCTATAATTTGGGAACAAAGTTGTAACATCTGCTAATTGACTAATTAATATTGATTTACCATTTATATTAAATCCTTGCAGTTCTGAGGATCTTAAGTGAATAGTGAGTAGTTCAGTAACTAGTATAAATAAAAGCGGGGAAAGACTACATCCTTGTCTGATCCCTCTTCCAATTTGAAATCTCGGACAAGTTCCTTCTAAAAGTGAAACGGAACTATTGATATCTTTATGTAGCATAGTGATTATTCTCAGAAAATTTTCACCAAATCCGAAGAATTTTAGCGTTTGAAAAATAAATTTGTGTTCTACAAAATCAAAGGCTTTACTAAAATCTAAAAATAAAATAAAACTATCTTCCGGGAATAAGAATTTATAATCAATGATATTCAGCACCATTCTAATATTGTTATGTATTGATCTACCCTTGAGGAATCCAGATTGAGTTGGACTAATGATTTTGTACAGACCTTTTTTCAATCTAGTAGCCAATGCAGTTGTTAAGATTTTATAATCGGTATTTAACAGAGTAATCGGTCTCAAATTATTTAGTAAGCGTTTATCTTTTCCTGGTTTGGGTATCAATTTGATTATTTCTTGTTTCATTGTTGTCATAAGTTCCGAAGAGTTAATACATTCTTTTACTGCATCCAACAGCAGTTGTTTGATTTCTTCCCAGAAATGTTTGACATCAAACCATCTGGACCTGGCGAGCGATTAAGATGCATCTTCGTTATTGCATAATCCAATTCTTCCATTTTTAATTCTTACTTATGAACTCATTGTCTATTTCTGGAACTCTATTATGAATTAAGTTAAAGAATGCCTCAGCTTTTTCGCCTTCATATGAGGATTCATAAACCTTACTATAAAATCTAAATACTTCCTTGGCTATTTGTTTTGAATCTGTACATTCCTCATCACCAATTAAAAGGGATGATATTGAATTTTTTATTTGCCTGTTTTTCTAATCTGCAGAAATATGCTGTACTCCTATCTCCCTCCTCCATCCATTTTGCTCGGGACGGTACATAGGCTCCTCGTGCCTTCTGTAAATATAAATCATCTAATTCAGATTGTGTTTTGGTTAAGGTTTGTCTATCTTCCTCATTCCAGTCCACTTTGCTATATATTTTGAGAATAGTTTTAATAAGATTGGTTTCCATCATATTCTTTCATCTTGTCAGTTTTTTACTAAAATAAATAGTGTTTTCTAATGGAAAATTTCAAAAATTCCCATTTTTGCACAGCTGTTTGAAGATTCTCATCCCGTTTAATATCCACTATAATTTTCTTCATGTTCTTACAATATTCCTTATCTTCTAATAGAGATTCATTACATTTCCAATAATCTCTTATATATTTTTTTATCTTATAAACATTTTATTTTTAAATTTAATACACAATGATCTGTTAGAGGGCTATTAGATATTAGAGAATTACAATCATATTTCGCTACTTCATTAGATATTAGCCAATAATCAATTCTAGAAGACGCCTGACCATTAGGTTTCCTCCAACTGAAATATCTACTATCTTTATTCTGTACTCTCCAAATGTCCGTTAGACTATTGTGCTTCATGAAATCATTTATTACTTGATTTGGATGATAATCATCATATTTGTTTGGCCATCTATCCAGCCATTCATCCTGAGTTATATTAAAGTCCCCTCCCATTATGATATGGCCTGTGGAGTATTTACTTTTGAATTCTTCAATAATATTAGTTACCTGATAAAGGAGATATTTATTTTTTTGTTCATTGTTGTACCCATAGATATTAATTAAAACCACCATTACCTCATCTACATTAATTACGCAAGTGACCCAGTGTCCATCCACATCTTTTTTGGATGTTAAAATATCTCCCACCTGTTTGTTGAAACATATAGCTGTACCTGCCGAACGATTTGAACCATGGCTAAAAATGATTTCGTCTCCCCACTACTGAGACCAGAACTTTTCATCACCTTTGTCTGAGTGTGTTTCCTGAAGAAAAAAGAAATCTGACTTTTGCCCTTTACAAAAAAGAAAAATAGCTTTCCGCTTAACTGAGTCTTTCAGTCTCCTTACATTCAATGAAGAAAAAGAAAGGTTCCTTTTAAACGGAACCATAAAACAAACAAAAAATATTAAATGTGGTTAAAAACCAACAAGAAACTAGGCTACTGCTAGGGGTTTGGAGCTTCTTTGAGTGACCTTTACACAAACTGCTCCACGACTAAATGTCATCTTCACCTTCTGGAAGTTTGTTACGCCATAATCCTCTTCCCGTTGATGAAGCCATGTGGACCTCTGAACCCTGCTGTCTTCCCTTCTTTCCTCGCCTGGTCAATTTTGGGCCACAGTGCCTGTCTGGACTGCCAGTCCTCCCGAGTCAGATGTTCAGCAAACTGGATTCCTTCCTCCTTGCAGATCTCCGATGTTTTGGTTCTTCTCCAAATGTCATTTCTGATGTGTCTTTTTGTGAAAAGGATGATGATGTGTCGATGTTTACCTTCAGTAAGTCTCCCCATCCTGTGCACCACATCCACCACGTCATCCATTTTCTCTTTCATTTCAGGCATTATTTTCCCCAGGATTTTAATGATATCATCCCTCACG
Source organism: Aphyosemion australe (assembly GCA_006937985.1). Taxonomy (NCBI): domain Eukaryota; kingdom Metazoa; phylum Chordata; class Actinopteri; order Cyprinodontiformes; family Nothobranchiidae; genus Aphyosemion; species Aphyosemion australe. The sequence continues at coordinate 44,684 of SSNS01000026.1, forward strand.
TTTTCATTTGACCTTTCTTTCTTTCCAAGAAGATGAAGAGACGATCTTCTTCTTAGGGATGCACCGATACCGGTATCGGGTATCGGCCTCGATACCACATTTTCTAAAGTACTCATACTCGTTAAAAGTCCCTCGATACCGGGGACCGATACCATGGTCTGAGAAATGTCTGTTTGAGCGGCGTGTAAGGGGTTAATCACAGGCACCGAGTGCCCGCCCCCAAGGCCCCAGCTGCAGCTTAGAGCAGGGAGAAGTTTTCATTTTAAATAAATGTTCTTAATTCCAAACGAGTGCCTTGTTTTTTGTTAAAGTATACAACTAAAGCTGTTATCTGTAAATTAAAATCATGTTTTTATTAAGTACTTGGTATCGGTATCGGTGAGTACTGAAATGCAAGTACTCATACTCGTACTCGTTTTCCAAAAAAGTGGTATCGGTGCATCCCTACTTCTTCTATATCTTTCCGATTCCAAAAGGCGACTTTTTATATCTTCGTTTTCTTTACGTAGTATCTCAACTTGTTTTTCCAGACAGTTGACTTTCGTTTTGCATTCTTTTAAGTCTTCCGAAGTGACTTGCACAGTTTTGGCAATAGCTGATAGCATGGCGCTATGCTGCTGCATTTGTGAATGCACATCTTCCATGCGGTCGTCTAAACGTCTTCCCAACGAATCAATGGCCTTTAAAATTGCATCTAACGGCATTTCCTTACTTTCTTCTTCAGCTGTACCTTTAGTTTTCTTATCCGTTGTTTTTTTTTCCGGCGTCTCCCTGCTGCGTTTTTCTTGTGCTAGCTACCTCCATTTGTGTAGCATAGCTGTGTTCAGACTCCTTATCTGCATGTGGAAAAATCGATTTCGTAGGTGGACGTTTTTTTGGCTTCATCGTGTTGAAGGTTTAGATGTTCAAAAAAAATCAATAATTCCGGAGCAATGCAGTAAATATCAGCCTTTATCCAGGGCTATGTTGTCCGGACTCGTCTGCACGTCCGTTTAGAACGCCATCTTGTCCGGACCCCCACCCCCCCAACTTCACTTGAGAGTTCCGTAACTGTGTTGTGTTGAAAAGCTAGCTTGTTCTGCAGATTTGCTATAGCAGCTTTAAGGAGTGTAATGATATTCATTGGTACTCGTATCGGTATTAGTACTCAAATGTAATGGTATGGGTGCGTCCCTGCCTGTGGACAGGAGGAGTGTGTTCTTACTGTTTCAGCTGCTGTGTGAGGACGTATTCTGTGTATTCTTTCATGGCTGGTGCGTAGTAAAGCATCAGGCCCTCTGTCAACCCCTTGCTGCTGATCTGCTTTGCAGAGTTAAAATGCAAAATGTACAGAGGACTGGAGACCGGGCCAAACACCTCGAACACCTCCAACACAAAGAGAACATGATTACTGCCCAGAATGTACGTGACACCTCTAACGTGTGGTCTGTGCAGGTGAACTCACCTTCGCCACAGCCTGTCGATCAGCCGTGAAGAGGATGCTGTTGTCGTTTAGAGGAGGTGTGTCTTTCAGAGACTGGATAATCACTGAGCAAAGGACACCAAGGTCAAAGGTTAAATGACCTCTGATAAGAATGACGTTTTGTGTATGTGTGTGTGTGTGTGCGTTTACCAAGCTGCTGTAGAATACTCGAGATGGTCCCCACTGGCTGCAGCTCTGCTTCGTCTGGTAGAGTCACACACACTTCCTCTACAGTGGGAAGCTCCTGCTCACACACATCCAGATGTTTCAATAACTGACAAGTCACTTCAAACATTCTGTTCAAGTTTTCATCTCTAAGAGACACAATGACTAAAAACTGGTTTCAACGAGCACTGCATGCTTCCTGAAATAATAGAAATAAAAACAAAAAGCCTTTGTGTTTCTGTGAGTGTGTTTGAGTGTCTAAAGACACACAAACTCAAAAACTACAAAAAGAAAAAAGACTCTTCATCTTTGTCTCTGCCCACAACTTCACTTCCTCCACAACATGGGACGGAAGACCTCCGCTGGACCAAAACAAACAAACTAACCTCCAGTAAGACCTCATCTCTGGCTCTGAGAGGCGCTGGTTGGCTGAAACCTTCATCATCATTCACGTCAACCACCAGGGCAGAAAGGGAAAAGGAAGACGAAGACGAAGAAGAGCTGGAAGAGGAACTGTCACCAAAGAAAGGAAATAAGGCGCTTCAGCGCATCGGTTTACTGTTGTTGTGTTATGTAGCACATAGAGGGAAAGATGCTAATCAAGTGCTCTGTGTGTGTGTGTGTGTGTGTGTGTGTGCGCCCACACACCTGTCTGAATCCTCTGACTCGTCATCATTACAGTCCTTGGTCTCACAAACACCATCCACTGGCTCCTGTGTCTGTTCACCTCCTGCTGCTTCTTCATGGGTTTGAATGTTGGTTGCTATGGAGTCATCTGGGGTTGTAGGACTTTTTACCCAAGTCTCACACACACTTTCCTGAGTGTGAGTGGGCCTTTGTCCCGGTGTCTCACACACACTTTCCTGAGTGTGAGTGGGACTTTCTCCCGGTGTCTCACACACACTTTCCTGAGTGTGAGTGGGCCTTTCTCCCGGTGTCTCACACACACTTTCCTGAGTGTGAGTGGGCCTTTCTCCCGGTGTCTCACACACACTTTCCTGAGTGTGAGTGGGCCTTTGTCCCGGTGTCTCACACACACTTTCCTGAGTGTGAGTGGGACTTTCTCCCGGTGTCTCACACACACTTTCCTGAGTGTGAGTGGGACTTTCTCCCGGTGTCTCACACACACTTTCCACAGGCAGTGCTGCTGATGCTGTGTTCTCTCTGCACGTGTGAGTTCCTGCTGCCACAGCATCATGTGAGGACACGATGAGACTTCCTAGCTGTGTTGTCATGGTGATGTCCATCTCCTCCTGCTCTTCCAGTGTTGGTATCTGCTCATGTTCTGGATGGCTTTGGTCCATCTTCACTACGTTAAACTGTCGCAACTAGATAATCAGGAATACAGATACAACAATAAACAGTGACCAGTATGAACGCTGCATCATGAACAGAGCGCCTTTTCAATTTTCGGTTCGACCATCCCCCTCCCGGAAGCAACCATGAAAGCTAATAAAGAATAATATTAATACAACTATGATATCTATGAATACAACATCCAAATGATACTTTAAATCTAGAGGTCTGGGTTCTCTAAAGTCTAGACGAAAAGGAACACAACGACAAACACGCTAGCATCCACTGTTAGCTCGAGTGGCGAATGGCTAATACTAAACACTGTCAGCATAGATCACGAACACGCAGTTAATGTTGAGAAAAAAAAGATTAAATTGCGTAAGAAAAACTTTAGTATTACCTGTTTGAGGAGCGAATAACCTGAAGGGAAACCTTAAAAACTCCCACGGCTTCCGTAGAATCACAAGCTACTTCCTGAACTCTCTTTCAAAATAAAAGCTTGACGGAAAGCGGACTTCCACTTGCGAATTAAATCTAGACGTCATCAGATGTGTGAAAATATAGTTATTTGTTCTAGTATATTAGTTTAAGCTGTATTATACGTATTATCATATATCACTACTGCCCAATTTAGTTCAGTTCACAATCCAATGACGTTTTAATCATTCTAACACTGTCAAGGTAAAAATAAAATAAATCTGATTAAAAACATGCAGTAGTATTTAATTATTTTAAAATACGGTTTTTACTTTTGTTTTGTTTCCCACTTTCATGAGATGGAAAGTGACAACCCTGCTGAAAAAAACAGCATATGTTGTGTGCTGGTATGCTGGTCCAGCTTGCGATCCTATAGTCCAGCATGGGATGTTGTTACTTGGATTCTGGACGAGCATGCTAGACCAGCACCCCATTCTGGACCAGCATACTGGACCAGAATTCAATTAACAGCATCCCATGCTGGACTAGCATACCAGCATCCAAAACACAACATATGCTGTTTTTTTCAGCAGGGAAAGAAGACAGCGATTTAAAAGAAAATATCATATTGATCCAAATTCAGAAAGGGGCTCTCCTCTCCTTTCAACCAGCTTGAGTCCAGGCCGGGGTCAAGGGTTTAACAATATTGATATGAAATCTTTTATTTTGAAAGCAGAAGGACTGTCTTCCGCTACAAGGGGTGAACTGAATGCAGCACGTGTACACAACTCTGCACGCGGGATCTGTTTTTCTGGGTATGCGCAAGAAAGCTGCACAGTTCATTAAGACGAGGCGTATGCAACTCCTGGTCCGGGGGCCATCTGTGGCCCTCGGAGTGATTCTGTGCGGCCCCTGTTGCATTTTGAGATTGGTGAATTTAGTCTCTCCAGCAGGCTTTTGATGTAGGTCAATACTTTCTAACATATGTTCAGATTTGAACTAATATGCCTAGAGGCATATTTTAATCCGTAGAAAATATAACTTGAATATCATTTTTGTGTTCTTTTTTTTATCACATTTCTGTGTTCCACCAGGACAAGTAGGCCTAATTTGACCATTTTGGTCCCTGTGTGAGTCCAGAGTGTGGTCTACCTCTCTAAACCAGTCAGAGAGCCAAACTCCAGCTTGGATTAGAACTGTTAGCTCCCCTCGGATACTTGGGCGTGCATTGGATAACTTCTTTGATTTGAATACTTTAGTTGGGTTAATAAAACTGTTTGGGTTCTTTGTCTCTGCTGAGACTAGTCTGATTACATGTAAGTAGCAGTTGCAGTTATTTAACAGAGCCATTGATCTTTTTAGTGAAGCTTTAGTGAAAACGGGGTTAAGCCAAGTCGAGATGATGAGTAATACAGATGAGTATGAAGAACAGAATGGTAGAAAGTCTGCTGAATCTGCCAGCACTGGGCAGTGGACTGCACCTCTAATCCAGACATGGAATAACCTGGTAAAACTTGATAGATGAGTGTTGTTACTGTTCAGTCTGTGGTTGACTACCAAAAGTGCTATGTTTACTATTCTCATGTGATGGCAGTGGATGTTATATAATACGTTTACATTACAGTCAGAGGTGAATTCTCAGAAAAACTGCAAAAAACCATTAAGCTCCATTTCATTTTCTACAGGCCTTGGCTAGCAGGTCAAAGGTCATTTTAAAATACAACTGAACAGGTTCATCTCGTCAGGCATGTAAACGGGGGCAAGCCTCTTGTCTCTAAAAAAGGAAAGGACAGAGTTTTTACATTTCAAAGGTCCATCTGAACCAATCACAACACATCTGTAATCATGTGTTTTTGTACAGACAAAACTAAACATAGACCATGAAGCTGAAAGCTAAAAATGTTGAAGAAACAAAATCAAGTTTGGTCTGTGTGATTATTTTAAAAACATTTTTTATTCAGAGTTTTCATGTTGTGTAATATAACTAAATTGTCACAAGATGGCAACATTTTTCCAGTTTTGTTTGAAAACTCTCCAGAGTTTCCCTGACCAGAAACAATATAAACACGCCACATACGCACCTTTCCACATAAAAAATAACAATTTTATATTAGTGCTGTGATATGGAATAAAATCAATATCACTGTATACTGAGGACTTCACCATGACAACATTAAATGGATGATAACTAGGCTACATGTATGCTCAAAAACAAAAGTTGCCCATTAAATGGGGCTGTGGCAGCATAATTGCTCCACAGCCAGTTTTATTGATAGTATTATTCCCCAGATCTGTTCATTGCAATTATTTAATTATTTTTTCTACTTTAAAACTTCAAACTAAATACTAAGAACTTTTAGTTGTTAAGGAGCAAATTGCAGGTTATTTTCTTTTAATTCATATAAAATGCTGTCCAAAAATACTATTGTGGATATTTTGTTTTGAAAGTTTTTTCAGTAAAAATTGGCCTTTTTCAGCAAAGCTTCTAAAAATGCTCTCTTTTCTAAATCTTAACCTCTGACGTAACCAGAGGGAGTTCTAAGCTAGTGTGGAGAGTGGGTAGTTTTAGGCTAGAGAGGTCGTGTTATCGAGTCAGTGTGTGTGTTCACTAGTTTTGGATTGTGTTCATTTTGATAAATTATTGTTTATGAAGGCCGTAGAAACTCCAGCCTGTCTGGATATCGAGTCCACGGGTTTCCAAATAAGAAAAACAACGGCTCTATCTTCACATGCCTGGGGGCGTTATGTGCAGCTGAAAATACAAAACTTCTTTGTCCCTCTCCTGATATTACATCTCACTTTCTTTAACATAGAATGTGCTACTATTAGTTCACCTATTGAATTAATTATAGATTCACTCAGATAAAGACAATAAAGTTTCTCTTACTAAATAGAACTTCTACTAAGAAATCACAGTGTAGCCATAGAAACACTACTTGATCTATATGGTGTGTGTGTGTGTGTGTGTGTGTGTGTGTGTGTGTGTGTGTGTGTGTGTGTGTGTGGGTGTGGGGTGTGCGTGTGCCTGCTCTGTCTTCTCAACCCCCAGTGAGTCGTAGCGGATGGCTGCTCATACTGAGCCAGGATCCTCTGGAGGTTTCTTCCTGTTAAAAGGGAGTTTTCCTTCCCACTGTCGCTACATGCTTGCTTAGTATGAGGATTGTATCAACACACAGTCAGTGTCTTGATGCAATCTGCTGGGTTCCTTATATAGGAAACTTTTTTACTGATTGGCTTAATGAACTGAACTGTATTGGAATGTTTACTTTGTGAAGTGCCCTGAGACGACTCTTGTCGTGATTTGGCGCTAAATAAATAAACTGAATTGAATTGAACTGAATAAGACTTTAGCCTCCCTCCGCCTGCGTGTGGGGGGATGGGTCCTGACTGTGGTTTGTGCTTATGCACCAAACTGCAGATAATAATAATAATAAGGGATTGGATTTATATAGCGCTTTTCAAGGCACCCAAAGCGCTTTCCATTATTATTGCTATGTTGTTATATGCATTGCCTTGAGACGACTCTTGTCGTGATTTGGCGCTATATAAATAAACTGAATTGAAATTGAATTAACGCGATCGTTGTGGTGCGCACTTCAGACCGGAGGATTATAATCCCAGCAATGTGATGGACTTCCTCAGATGAAAGGCTTTTAAAAATAGCCTGCAGGCTTCTGGCCACATCAGCGTCAGTCAGAACCGTTGCCCTGACCTCCAGGAGAGGATGCACGGCTTTTAAAGAATACCAGCGAGCCAGTTGAGCTGGTTTCTGGGTCAGATCCAGCTTACAGCAGCCCGCATGAGCTCCAGAACCAGATGACAGGAGTCTCTCTCTCTCTCTCTCTCTCTCTCTCTCTCTCTACCTCTCTCTCTCTAAAGAGCTAAACTACGTTACGTGAACAAATATTAACGAGTATGAGACCACTGACAAACACTCATTAGTTCAATATTGTCTAGTATTAATGTTATATTAACTGACTGATACTATTTTAATTGTCTGGTACATGATAGTAATCTGTACAATATTGTGATGTTAGCACACGAGTTTAAGCTAACATCGTTAACTCACAAAAGCTCTTTTTATAAGACACACCATGCCGGCAAATCAGCGCAATATTACCGCAACGTGTTTCTTATGAACGCGCCATGGCAGCATCACGTTGCGGGAATTTTCGGCATTCGTGCCGCCACGCTTGGTAGTAATATTGCGGTAATATTGCGGCTTCGCCGGTCTTATAAACGCACATTAAGCCTTAGCGCAAAAGAGGGAGGTGTCATGACCATGTGATGAATTAATGCTGCGCTCCGGCCGGGAACTTTATTAAAAATGAAAGTAAACACGCGCTTAAGTTTCACGTTTGTAAACAGAACCAGCTGAGATGATTAACAGGACCGATGCGGTGCTCCGGGAGCTTCTCTCCGTTAGATCTACAGCTCAGATCATCTGACAGCTCACAGGGATGGTGGAGCACACACCTGTAGCTGGTTGTTAAAATAAAAACTTAAGGAGCGCTGCTTCGATCGCAATAAAAAGCAAGTTATGTCCAAAATACACGGAAGTCCGCGACAGTGCAGAGACCGCCCCCATACCTCCTTTTATAAAACGGACATGATTGCGCAACATTACCGCCACGGTCTGAGCTCTTATAAACGACCTAACGCTCCCTGATGCCGCATCGGCGTTGCGGCAAATTGGCGGCATTGTTTTATAGAAAGGGCTCAAGACACCTACTGCTCCCCCGCTGCTTCTCCTCACGTCACAGCTCAATGTCTCTGCTTTAGCTGATCGTTTCTCCTTCTGGTTTGTCTCTGCTCTCTGAGGCAAGCAGCAGACTCATAATTTTATGTTTTTTGTCCATCATATAATTATAAAAGTTTAAAGTTTCCTCTGTGTCACAGGAAATCAGAACATGCTGCAGCAGGTTACACTCATCCACTTCCACAAACTCTCAGAACTCCTTTAACTGCGCTGTTCTGCTGGCTGAGATGCTAATGTGGCTCTAAACCTTCAACACAATGTTTTCAACGCCCAGATCCAAGTTGTCAGCCGCACATCTTGTGGTGTTGTGCAAGACGTGTGCATTTTGAGCATTTGAGTATTTAGAGATACACGGCTCATATCCGGGTCAGTCAGAACCATAGACTAGAACAGGGGTAGGCAATCCCGGTCCTCGAGTACCGCCATCCAGCATGTTTTCATTGCAACACACTTGATTCAGCAGCTCATCAGGCTCTGCAGAAGTCTGTAAATCACCTGCTGATTAAAATCAGGTGTGTTGGAACTGGGAAACAGCTAAAACATGCAGGATAGTGGCACTCAAGGACCAGGATTGCCTACCCCTGGACTAGAACATTACTGAAAGTCAACTCACACGGTAATCACAACACATCTTAAGTGTCTCAGAGCTGCTTCAGACCCGTCGGGTTTTCTTTTCTGGACAGAATTCCACAAATGGCTCCTGTCAGGGTTCTGGAGCTCCAAGAGCGAGCGGGATTCATACCAGTGTTTCCCCGAGGAGCTGAGAAACATGCTATTATTTTCCGTGTGAGTGACTCAGCTCAGTAGCGTTCCAGAACCAGGCCTGGATATCCCTGAACCCAGGGAAGTCATTTATTACCTTTGTGTCCTTTGATTATTTTACTGTAAACACTGAAGCCACCAGAACTCCGACCCATAATCCCGTTTTCTCCCTGGATGGAACAGAGACATGAAAACCCAACGCTCTCTCTGTGTTTGGTAGGTGAAAACAATTGAACCGATGCTTTCAGGATTCAGGAGGGATTTCTTCAATGTTGGCTATAATTTATGAAGAATGAAGCACAAATTCCCAGAGAAGAACTCTCAACATCTTGAAGTTTTAAACATTATTTTTCCGAGTCAGGAATGGGCCTGCTGGAGTCATGCAGAGAGCAGCTGTTTCTAAAAATAAACATGTTAACCAGCAGCAGCTTCGGTTCTGACATGAAAACGAGCAGCTCTGGATCAACATCACACCCAAGCAGGTCCACGGGAATCTGATCAGAGGTATAGACCTTTTTCACACTTCCGGGGTTTTTAACCGGAAATACGTCAGTGCAGCGGAAAATAAGATTTATCGCAGCGTTACTTATGGGGATCAGTCTGTTTTTCTCATGCTCTGAAGCAGCCCTATCTCCATTTCCATTCGTTTCCAACATCTACCGATGTAAGACAAAACTGTCTAAGGGCGATCACGCGTGAGGAGAGGCTCAATTTAATTTTGTTAATTAAAGGGGAAATACTTAGTCTGCAGCAGACACTTCACGGCTATGTTTACGTGCTGGGGCTAAGTTAGCCGTCTTAACTCGAATGCGGTACCATGTCTATTCTCCTGGAATAACTTCACCCCAGGAGTCTACATGTTCGGTAACACAAACGGTAGTTTGTGCAGCACAGGAATTGGAGAGCCAGGAGCTAGAAAAGGCAAAGTAGGCGACAAGGCTGGACCATGATGACGCTACGTTAGCCCCCGCAGGTAAGTTCTCCAAAGCTAACTCTGCTATAATGTAAGTTCTTTTATGTGTTCATAACAAGTAAATGATGCTGAACTCATAGTTTAGAGCTGCCACCCACGCAAAATAAAATTAACGCGATGCCACGTTAACAGTTTATTGTTCAAACAATATAAATTTCACGTTCATAGACGTTTATCACAGTTGTACAATATAATTATCATACATTTTATATTATATATTCTATATTATGCATGTGTATGTTGTTAGAACATGATATTATATTGTTTCAAAGTGAAATTTATATTCTAAGAACATGAAAATTATATTGTTAGAACAATAAGATCATCATGTTGTAATGTAATATCGCTGTAATTTATTTATTTTTCATGGGTAGCATGCGTTCCAGTATCATATTGCTGTGTGTTTTGTGGTCTTCTGCGACCTATTTAGAATTTTATATTGGGCAAATGTAGAAGGTTTTTAGTGCAGACACGATCCATGCTGACTGAAATCTGACCTAGTTAGGAAGGAGTTTTCCCAGCAATCGCGCACTTCCGGTTTTTGTGAAAAAGGTCTATTGATCATCTGATCCCAAAAGCTCCATCAGTCAGGCCTCAGTCAGCAGGTCAATGGTTAAAGGTCATGGCAGCTCATCTCAGGCTGGTAAAGTTTCATCTGAACACACCACAAAACCTCTGGACCAATGGGAACAAAGAAGAGATGTTTACCCACAATGCACAGCAGCACCAACAGCTGATGACGACGTTCTTCTGCCTCCTCTTCTCCTTTTTGTGTTTCTGTAAACTTCAGCTGAAGGTTTTTATCACGTCGTTCTTGTTTAGGGACAGGTCTGGTCTCATCAGAGACAGATGTCAGAGGGTCGGCTGGATTCAAACCACCATGCTTCCTAACCCTGACTCCAGTTATGGTCAGAACATAACTCTGGCCTTAAAGGCTACTGCACACTGAAAGCATCAGCGGCGCGGAACGGCAGCGGAACGTCGCCGCTTCAAATAGAATCCATTATAGTCTATGGGGTGTCACAAACCAGCCGCAACGCGGCAATTTCCAGACGCGTCCCAGAAGCGGAACGCCGCGCCGCTAAAGATAGGATCGGGTTCTATTTTTGCCGCGTGCCGCTTCTGGGATGTGTCAGTTTCCGCAGTTAACATGGGGCCAGACAGGAAATCACACTCGGTTTCAGTGTAAAATGCCCGGTAATTTTCAAAATAAAAGTCTGTTACAGCAATGCGGTTTCATATCTATGTAGATTACGTCTGACCTCACGGCTTATTTACTACCGCATCGTTCGAGAAGTGCAGCGGTGTGTTTTTCATGGCTTTAATCCTGGCAGTGGTGAGTAAAAACATTATATATGACATCAAACAGCGATATCAAACGTGATTTCCTTCTTTTTGGTTTAATGGCGGACGGCAAAAACAAACCGTGACCTTTGAAGTCTCGAGGGATCTTGTGATCTCGCGAGTCGAGTGAGGAGCGCTGCGGTGAAGCCGCTTCGCTGCTGCCTCTCCCGGTGTGCACTGGAGTGCCGCGATTGTCGCGAGTAAACCGTTCCGCTGCCGTTCCGCACCGCTGATGCTTTCAGTGTGCAGCAGGCGTCAGTTTTACATCAACTCTGTGATTCGATCATGTTTTTTTTAATCTGCGACGCCTTTCTAAAATCAAACCAATGCTGTCGAGAGTCCACCTGGAGCAGGTACTCCATGCTTTTGTAACCTCTAGATTATTGTAACTCCCTTTATGCTGGGCTCAGTCAGTCATCGCTTCGTCGGCTCCAGATTGTGCAGAACAGCGCCGCCAGGTTTCTGACCGGGGCCAGGAAATGGGACCATATCAGCCTGGTGCTTACATCCCTGCACTGGCTTCCGGTCTTTTATCGGGCACGTTTTAAACTCTTGGTTTTTGTTTTTTGCTTCTTTCAGGGAGGTCTCCCTTCTTATTTGTCGGCACTCCTGAATAGACGTGCCAACACGCTCTCTGCGCTCCTCTGATCAGTGCCTGCTTGTGGTCCCCCGCACAGGTGTCGGACTCGTAGTGATCGGGCTTTCTCAGTTCTAGCGCCATCTCTCTGGAATCAGCTACCACCGTCAGTTAGACTTTCTACATCTCTGCAGGTTTTTAAGAGTCGACTGAAGACACATTTTTATCGTCTAGCGTTTCCAGACCTTGCTTGAAGGCTGCTTGTTTTTATGTGTTTTATGCATTATGTATATGTAGGTGTTATGCATTTTTATAGTTTTATACTGTCGTTTACTGTTTTAATTTTTTATCATGTTTTTATGTTGTTCTTCAGCGCCTTGGCCTCCCGTGATGGGAGTGGAAGGCGCTTTATAAATAAAGTTTTGATTGATTGATAGTAATTGTGAGGGAACAAGGAGTTACTAAAGGAAACATCTAATTAAATCAGATAAGGCGTGTTTCCTTTATTGGAACTTTGGGGTAAATTTACCGGAAGTTCCCGACATGTGCTTGTCTCCACTTGACCGGGACCTTCTGAGTACCTGATCTGGGGTAGGTACTCGGAACGGCCTGATAAAAGACCCGGTGAAGACGCTGGGCGGGAACGCTGCCGATTGTAACTCAGTCGGAAATTATGTCAACTCCGGAGGAAATAGGAGATGCATATATATGGCGGGAACTAGGGCTGCACAATATTGGGAAAACCTGCGATATGCGATAACAGTGCTTAATATTGCGATATCGATATTACTTGCGATAAATGAACAAATACTTAAATCTGCAGTTTTTGTATATATACTTTAGACACACCACTCCATCCTCTATCATTAGTATTAATACAGTAACAAAATGAAATCATGCAAGTTTACATTACAAAATTAGCATTATCTGTTTCAATATTTTTGTAAACAATAATCATTAAAATATGTTGGAGCGATTTAAAACAATAGGACAACGCTGTAGAACATTTACAGAGCTAAACGGATATGTTTACTCCCGTAGCACTTAACGATTACTTCCGTTATTTTCTTGTACCGCTTTGATGGTTTCTCATGAGGAGTTCCACCCATGGGCATCTGCTGGGCTGTTGTGCCCTTACATCAAGACTTTGGGTTTGCTAACGCTAGCTTTCTAGAGCCCAGTATATAGATCTTTATGGTTGTGTTGGAGGTGACAACGGAGATTTGTTGTGTTTCCCCTTGTGTTTGTTGAACACAAGTACTTTGAAATAATAGTCATGCTGTTTGAATTATGAGTTCTTTCTCGCTAACATTTTCCACACACGTCTTTCCCTCAGTCATTGCAACGCTCTCTAAGCTAACTCAGGTGTTTGCTAGCCATCCAAATGAAGTGCCGTCCACCTAGGCACCAAGGCATCTGACCTATAAGAACCCAACCGATTGGCCAAATGGGTGAAGGCTCTATTTGATTTGTCAAAAACTTCATGCTTCCATTTGATTGACAAAATGCATTTTGTGTAGCAAAAATCTGAGATGACCATTATTTGCGATATTTTTCTGTTCTTTGCGATATGTCTATTGCGCATGCTGATATTGCGATAACGATAAATTTTCGATATATTGTGCAGCCCTAGCGGGAACCGTTATTTAGGAAATCAGGAGTTGTTAGAGAGATCAGCGATGGAAGCCATCACTGCATATAACAACATAGCAAACATAAACGTGAGACTATTGTTGCTTCCTCCATTGTGTCGATCTTTGTTTGCTGCTTTTCGCGTGTTTTGCGCTGATCGATGACGTAACTCACTGCACAGCGGTTGTAATGTGCTGACGTTTCATCAAATTCCTTACAGGGCCAAATATATATGGAGACAGGACAGCTTAAGAGGACCGGGGCTTTGGATCTCCCGATCAATTTCACGCTCACAGTTTTACCCGGAAGTTCCGATACAGGAGGGCAGAAAAAATTACAATCACACACACACACACACACACACACACACACACACACACACACACACACACACACACACACACAACAAACAGAAGAGCTGTCTTTATGCAAGTTTTCAGTTAACTGCATGCATGAGGACATGCGTTTCAATTAACCTAACCATTCTAATGACCCCAATACCCGTACCCAATGAGCCGAGGACGTTTTATCTCCTGCTTTCAGTTCACACGTCTTCTCAGGCTCCATTCTCTATTTGTTTGAAAGCCTTCTACATTCAGACCACATTCACCTAATTCTGGAGCAATCCTTGTTGAAACCATACGTTTCACAGAAACAGATGTGTTGCAGAAGCATTTAGATGTAACATTTGTAACACTGAGACGACCTTTGGATGTGCTTTCTCACTCGCTGAGTCAACAAGATGGGGAAAGAAGTTACAAGGAAAGTGTTGAGATTTTAGGGATTAGATCACTTCTTTTAGCCACAGATTCATTTGGAATAATTATTAAAAAAACAAAATCTGACACGTTTTTCACTTTTCTTCTTCCACGTCCCATGTGTGGGTCAAGGTCTGATGTAGTTGCTTGGTTCTGTTTTATCTTTTTCCTCAGCAGGAAAAAAAGCTCAGCAGCTGAGAGAGGATGTACTATTAGAAATGATCGGTGTTGGTTTTTACTCTTTTAATGACACATTTACATACCATGCACATATTTTAGATCAAACTCTTCTGATACTTCCCCTGTATCAAAATGTCAAAACACGACAGCTCTAAAGTTTAGTTTTTGATATATATATATATGTATATATAAAACTTGTGAAGAAGTAAAAATTTGCCCTGTGTAGCAGGGATGTGAATTTCCACCACTCAGGCTGATTCGATTTGCATCTGACAATACGGTGAAACCCGCTGCTGATACGATTCAATACGATTCATCCCTGCTGATGATATTTTAATGATTTGACAACGATTTTTGACTTGATACAATTCATGATGCGATTTGAAACGATTAAAGTCCCAAGTCATCCTCACACACTGGTGGAATTACATCTCCGCATTTGACCCATCCCCGTGGTGGGGAGCGGTGAGCTGCAGCTGTGGCCGCGCTCGGGAACTATTTGGTGGTTTAACCCCCCAATCCAACCCCTTAATGCTGAGTGTCAAGCGAGAAGGCATTGGGTCCCATTTTTTCAAAGTCTTTGGTATGACCCGACCGGGATTTGAACCCCGATCTTCCAGTCCCAGGGCATACACTCTACCACTAGGCCACCGGAGCTGATTCAACACATTATAAAGAATTTCTAGCCCACATCTGGTTTTTAAACATCATCACAATTATTTTATTCCTCTCTCTTTCCTGTGAAGGATGTATTTGCTTTGGACATTTGGGACATATTCTAAATTCTGTCAGATGGGAATTGAAACTCCTCCTGACAGGAGACTCCTCCAGACGTTCCCAGCAGACCCTCACAACACATTTGTGTCTGCCAGGTCTGACCAGCATCTTCCCCCACCATCGAAGCCAAATCACCACCAGGTAGTGGTCAGTTGACAGCTCCGCCCCTCTCTTCACCTGAGTGTCCACCGCAGATCAGATGAGATGACAATAAAGTCGATCATCGACCTGCAGCCTAAGGTATCCTGGTGCCAAAAGCACATATGGACACCTTTATGCTTGAACATGGTGTTTGTTATGGACAATCCATGACGAGCACAGAAGTCTAATAACAAAATACCACTCAGATTCCAATCAGGAGGGCCATTCCTCCCAACCACACCTCTCCAGGTCTCACTGTCGTTGCCCACGTGAGCATTGAAGTTTCCCAGGAGAACGAGGGAGTCACCAGAAGGCGCGCTCTCCAGCACCCCCTCCAGCACCCCCTCCAGGGACTCCAAAAAGGGTGGGTAGTCTGATGTGGGGCGATGGTGGCAGAGGACTTAAGTGGATGCCGTGCAATCGGATGGTCGCAGGTTCACATCCCGCTCAGTCTGTCGCTGTCGTTGTGTCCTTGGGCAAGACGCTTTACCCGACTTGCCTATGTTGGTGGTGGTCAGAGGGGCTGATGGTGCAGAATGGCTGTGGCTACATAGTAGCTTACCATCATCAGCAGTGTGTGAATGTGAGAGTGTGTGAATAATGGAAAGCGCTTTGGGTGCCTTGATAAGCGCTATGTAAATCCAATCCCTTATTATTATTATTATTATTATTATCTGCAGTTTGGTGCATAAGCACAAACCACAGTCAGGACCCATCCCCCCACACGTAGGCGGAGGGAGGCTAAAATCTTATTCAGTTCAATTCAATTCAGTTTATTTATTTAGCGCCAAATCACGACAAGAGTCGTCTCAAGGCTCTTCACAAAGTAAACATTCCAATACAGTTCAGTTCATTAAGCTAATCAGTAAAAAAGTTCCTATATAAGGAACCCAGCAGATTGCATCAAGACACTGACTGTGTGTTGATACAATCTTCATACTAAGCAAGCATGTAGCGACAGTGGGAAGGAAAACTCCCTTTTCACCGTGGTAAACCCCAACGTACAGGCACCAAGATGGGGCGCAACTAGTATGCCCACCCCTGCTCAGTGTCTCTCAGTGGGAGCAACTCCAGAGTGGTAGAAAGTCCAACCCCTCTTAAGGAAACTGGTTCCAGAGCCAGAGCCATGCGTTGAGGTGAGTTCGACTATATCTAGCCGGAATCTCTCAACCTCACACACCAACTCAGGCTCTTTCCCCACCAGAGAGGTGACATTCCACGTACCCAGAGGCAGTTTCTGTAGTGGAGGATCAGACCGCTAAGGTAACCACCCAACACACATTGCACCCGACCCCTTTGGCCCCTCACGAGTGGTAAGTCCACGGGAAGGGGGACCCATGTTTCCTCTTTGGGCCATGCCATTTAGCATTTAGAACATTATCAGACAAAGTCCTCTTTAAAAATGCTTTGACTTCTCTCCATTTGCACAAATGAACTCATCACAATTGTGGGCTTGCCTGGCTGGCACCAGCACACGTTTGAACTTGGGGAAAACTGACCCACTGGTGTCCTACTGGTTTATAACAAATACCTTCAACTTCAGTGGCAAGTTTCTCTTAACAGAGAAAAAGCCGTGCATGTGAGCAGTTTTCATGTTGTCCAAACATAATGTGCTGCATTTTAAAACACACTGCTCATTAAAGTATCTAACGAAGCCAAAGTCAAGCAGTTATTTTCATATCAGTTCAAATTCCACAGGCCTCTGTGATTACATGACAAAAAAGCATTCCAGCTAGGGAACACAGAAACATGAACACACAGAGGAATTAGAGCACACACTCAAAGGGAAAAGAGATTAGTCTGTGAGCAGGACTTTGACCTGTAGATTCTGTTGAATCAGAGCTATTAGTGTTTAGATGGACTGTGTGTGTGTGTGTGTGTGTGTGTGTGTGTGTGTGTGTGTGTGTGTGTGTGTGTGTGTGTGTGTGTGTGTGTGTGGCCGCTCTCCTAACCCAGAGGAGATTGTTGAGCCAAAGATCTTTTGTTTATATAACCGGGTGCTGGGGGGATGTGGTTTTGGAGTGCGCGTGCTCGTGGGGTGCATGTGAGCTGGTTGAAGAAGGCAAAACTAAACAAATGCTTCAATGTTAAATATCGGCTTCTTGGCCAGTGAAAAATCATTAAGGAAGCCATTATAGACATTTGTTCAAGTGGAAAAGTGAAAATTTCAGGTGATGACTCCTTTAATCAGTAAATTTGCAGCGGTCTCTAGTTGGAATTAATGCCTTGTAAATGATAAATGACCCACATTTGTAAAGCACCTTTCTGAGTCAGAGGACTCCAAAGCGACGAGCGCTTTACACTACAGTGTATCATTCACACATTCACACACTGGTGGTGATGAGCTACAGTGTAGCCACAGCTGCCCTGGGGCGCACTGACAGAGGTGAGGCTGCCGAGCACAGGCACCACCGGTACCACCAACCACCACCAGCAGTCAAGGTGGGTTAAGTGTCTTGCCCAAGGACACAACAGCAGCATTCTTTGCCAGGAGCCGAGATTAATTCTACAACCCTCTGATTATTGGACAACCTGCTCTCCCTCTAGGTAAGTTTTAAGTTGTACTGTGGGGAAACAAAGCACTGGTGCACCATTTTCAGGAACTAGAAGTGAGCCACATCACAGCTTCAGACGGTGGAGTCTGGAGTCTTATTTCCTGATATGTGGACATCTCTCCTCTGATTGGCTAACAGCAACGTTGATGTTTTATCTCCACAAATAACACAAGCCTGGAGGAGTTCTGCTGTGTGGTGGAGCTGCTAATGCTAACGGTTAGCTTCTACTAGCCCAGACGTTCTCTGCTGTTTCCTGGACGCTAAACCAACAACAGCCTTCCCCGTCGTGAGTCGAGATGGGTGAGTCCATGAATGTTAAGTGACAGTGTGACGTAGATCTGTCAGGCTTTTCTAATCCTAGAGTTTCACCTAGAGTCTATTTTCTATCAGAAGCTGATGCAGGAGATAGGTGGAGGAGACTATTTTCATGTTCAGCCTGCAGGAAACACTCAGAGTGACTTTTTATAGTCAGAAATAATCATTAACAAATGTTTTTTCAGTGATCCACACCTTTAATCCCAGAGGGAAATTAAGTGTTGTGACTCATTATTCAAAGCAATAATCAAAACAATAAAATAACTACAAAATAATAATAACAATAATAATCTCATATTAGTTTATAACCCTCAGAGTGGTTAAAGATGCTGATGGCTGTGGGCAGGAAGGCTCTCCTGAAGACGCCTCTGACTGAAGATGGTCTGTTGTTGCATGATGGTGTCATGAAGAGGATGCTCAAGGTTGTCCATCATTGTTTATCTTATGAAGAATCCTTCTTTGCACCATCATCTCTAGTGGTTCCACAGTAGTCCCCAAAACAGAACCAGCCTTTTTATCAGGCTGTCGAGTCTTTTTATGTCCCTGGTTCTGCTGCTGCTACCCCAACAGGTGATGGTCCAAGAGATTACACTCTCCACTACAGACTTATAGAAGACATGCAGCATCTTACTGCAAACCTTATAGGACCTCAGCTTCCTCAGGAAGTACAGTGTACTCTGTCCCTTGTTGTAGATAGCTTTTCTGTTGAGTCTCCAGTCCAGTCTGCTGTCCAGGTGGACACAGAGGTATATATATGACCATCTCCACTTCATCTCCCATGCTGCAAATGGAGTTAAAACTATTCCTGTTTCTTCTGAAATCTACAATCATCTCTGACAGATGAGATTTAAACCAGCCTAGCGCTTTTCCTTTGATCCCTACAACATGTTCAAGCCTTTCTAAGAGAATATTGTGATGGACTGTGTCAAAAGCAGCACTGAGGTCCAACAAGACCAGAACAGACACAAGATTCTTATCTGAGGCCGTGAGAATATCATTTGTAACTTTCACTAATGCGGTTTCAGTGCTGTGATACTCTCTAAAACCTGACTGAAATTCCTCAAACAGATCATTAGTGTTTAGATGCTCACATACTCGACTGGCCACAATTTTCTCAAGGACTTTAGATAAAAATGGGAGATTAGATATTGGTTTATAATTCATTAGGTCATCTGGATCCAGAGAAGGTTTCTTAAGTAGAGGTTTAATTACAGCAACCTTAAACTCCTGCGGTACGTATCCATTTACTAAGGATAGGTTAATTATATCTAAAATGGGGGCAGTAACCAAAGGAAATGCTTCTTTAAATAATTTGGTTGGGATTGGGTCTAAAATACAAGTTGAAGGTTTAGATGAAGCTAATATTTTTGATAACTCTGAAAGCTCAACTGCATCAAAACAGTTCAAACACAGATGAGGTTCTACAGTTACCTCAGATGCTGCCTCACTTACTGAGGAAGAAGAAGTCGTGTTGGGGAGGATGCTGATGATTTTGTTTCTAATAGAATCTATTTTATTAGTGAAGAATTCCATAAAGTCGTTGCTGCTGAAGGCTAAGGGAATAGCTGGCTCAGAGCTATGATTCTGTGTAAGTTTAGCAACTGTACTGAAAAGAAATTTAGGATTATTCTTATTCTCCTCAATTAGTGACGAATAATATGCAGTTCTAGCTTGTCGAAGCTTATTTTTATAAAGCACTAGACTATTTTTCCAGGATAAGTAGAACTCTTCCCGGTGTGTAGAGCGCCATGTTCTCTCCAATTTTCTAGAGGTTTGTTTTAAAGTACGCAGTTCAGAATTAAACCAGGGAGCCAACTTCCTGTGCTTAATGACCTTCTTTTTTAAAGGGGCAACATTGTCTAATGCCACACGTAAAGAGGAAGTAACACTATGAACTAGACCGTCAATTTGTGAAGGGCTAGAAATGACATAGTTGCCCTCTGCTAAGTTACACTGAGATTCAGAAGACAGTAAAGATGGAACAGTAGCTTTAAAGTTTGCTACAGCGTTATCAGATAAAGATCGACTATAGTGGAATTTACTTTCATGTCTGGAGAGCTCGGTTATAATAAACTCAAAAGTTATCATAAAATGGTCCGACAAGACAGGATTGTGTGGGAATACTGTTATTTCCTAACACTCTACACCATATGTCAGCACAAGGTCTAATGTATGATGGCAGGAGTGGGTGGAGCTATGGATTCTTTGAGTAAAACCAATTGAGTCTAAGATATTACTAAAGGCTACGTTGAGAGGATCACTTTCAATGTCAACATGAATATTAAAATCCCCCGCCACAATGACCTTATCAGTATTTAACACCAAATCAGACAAGAAATCTGAGATCTGATCCAAAAATTGAGAGTAGGGCCCTCAGTCCTCTTGTGTTTTGTATTGCCTCCCATCCTCAGTTAACTAGTCACACCTGTCCATCATTATCATCAGTACTCATCACACCTGTTGCTTGTCTCCACTCACCACCTCAGTGTATTTAAACCCAGTCATGTTCTCAGCTCCTTGTCAGTTCCTTGTGTGTGTTTGTTACCATGAGTTCCTTGTGTCATCATCCCTGTGTTTGCTCCTGTTGCTTTTTGTTCCTTCTCCAGACCACAGTGTTAAATAAACATTTGGATGTTTGAACATTACCTGGCTGTCCCCTGGATTACCTGCATTTGGGTCCTACAACAACCTCCACCACATGACAAAAACTAAGTATTAGGGTGCTTTGCACTGTGTGGACCAGCCAAATGTCCCCACAATGTGGAAATGTCCACACGTTACAGGTTAATTAAGTCAAAATTTGTCCACTTAAACATATAAAGACAAATACTCTCTCTCTCTCTCTCTCTCTCTCTCTCTCTCTCTCTCTCTCTCTCTCTCTCTCTCTCTCTCTCTCTCTCTCTCTCTCTCACACACACACACATTAATGTTTAAAGCCGCAGTGTGCGATATTCATAGAAATCATGGTAAAAAATGCGACTCTTTAGCACCATGCAGTTCAGAGTAGGTATTGCAGCTACGGTGGCCCACTCAAAAAGGCAACAACCTCCAGCATTCACTCCAGGTCCGTTCTTTATAAATAGCTTGATAGTATAATCTAGCCTAACCCAAACAAAGCATATAACTACTCGAGCAATTAAAAAACACTTTTAATTATGACGGTTATGTCAACCTACCAGTCCTGAAGGAAGTAAGCATATCTGTCACCGATTCAGACACGGAGGAGGGGTGGCGTCAGCCGGAGCTGTCTCAAAAACAATAGAAGCCTGAATCTGCAGTCGGCCTGAATCTGCAGTCGGCCTGGATCTGCGGTCTCCGGGGTCTGCAGCCGGGGGGTCCGGTGTCACGTGGATCTCGGGGAAGATCAATGCTGTAGTAAACAAGCTGGCTGCTGCTTCAGACGCCATGGCTGGCGTGGCGTTGGAGCATCACTGTGGCTGCTTGTTAGGCGAGAAGGGTTGGCGTGAGCCTCATTTATACAGTCGATGTGTGAGCTGGGAGATGCGGTGAAGAGAGAGAGCGGACATCACTAGCTATGGCTTAACCACAAGACACAACCACAGCCGCGGCAAAACAATCGAGCCAGGTGGCGCTCCGGAGAGAATCCAGCAGCACCATTCAGGCCGAACAGATGCAACGTGTTCGCCGGTATAGGTGATCGGAGCTACATCGGAGTTCCTGATGCCTCCTAACCTGGATTAACCGCAGCTAATTGCGGTACATGGCTCAGGTAAGCTGCAGTGGAGATGTAGTGGACAACACTAGCTTAGCCACCGCGGCTAGCGGACGAGCACTGAAGCGTGTTGGGAGGAGAAGAGTCTTGAGTAGAAGGAACTATTGGATGCTTCTTGAAAAAGGACTTTGATACTGATATGTTGGGCCCGGATCGGGAGCTCTAGTATGAAGAAAAGAAGAATTATCGACTTGAGGTGAGTGACTGAGTCAGTTGGAGGCTGGTGTCCAGCTGATAGCGGGTGAGGATCTCATCATATGCCCTCTGCCGAGTGTTGGACGTGATGACTACCTGATGACAAATTTGATGTGTCTTTTCATTTCATCGTTTGTTAATCAAACTAACAAAGTACAGCAACGGTGTAGCGGCTAGTCTCTTCTCTTCTTAGTTGGCAGACGCCATGCTTCCAGGGCACACTGCTGCCCTCTGCTGTTTCTTTCAGGTTACAGTCCTAGTGCAAACGTGTAACATGGAGCTCATATGTCCTTAAACAGCTACCGTATTTCAAGATGGAGGATGATCATGGAGCGTCAACGACAGTTTATGTATTTAAAAACATAAAATTTCAAGCTGAGAGGAATATTTAGAATTGATGTTGGTGAGAAATATTCATGAAAATGGGCAAGTTTGTAGCCTGGCAAGCCATCCTATATATGTGAATATATAGTCTGGCCACGAACCATTGACAGCTCTCAGTCGTGAGGCGGGATCTACGGTTGTCTTTCAAAATGTCAGCACGCAATTGGATAGCGCTAGGACCAATCAGAGTGACGAACAACATGACGTAATCACGGCGACGGAAAAGCGGGAGGCTTTAATAGCATCTAACATCAATGATTTCTGTCGTTTTTGTATGAAAAACACGCGAATATCAGGTGTACTGGGACATTGCACTACTTTGTTTGATAAAAATAAGAAGCCGCTAAGTATATCAGACAGACTTACGCACGTTGGAGTCTAAATAATCCAATGTTGATGACAAAGCCGTTTCAAACGAACGTGTTTTCCGAGTTGCCGCCATGTTGCTTGGGTTCGCGGCCGCAGCGCTGACGTCATCGGCTACTCCCGCTCTGTGATTGGCCCATGATATAGAGCGCTGTGATTGGCCCAACCAAAACTATAGCGAGTTGTGATTGGATAGACACAGCAGTGGTTTGGGCTGCGAGGGTTCCAATGAAGCGTGCCTAGACCAGACTCTGCAAAGCAAGAATTGGTCTAGTTCACTAGGCTAGCAAGTTTGTGCACTGGATGCACAGAATTTGGTAGTAAACAGGTAAACATATTACACACTGGGGCTTTAAGGTGCCTTATCTTCGTGTTTCCATGGAGAAAAAATGATCAGGAGGAAAGGAACCAGACCGTTCAGGAAGAAGGAAATCCCTGTCCACACACCACCCATATGAGCTGGTCCCTAAAACCAACAGGAAATAAAACCTGATACTTCCACGAACAGTGCGTGTGTGTGTGTGTGTGTGTGTGTGAGTGCGCTCGAGAGAGAGAGAGAGAGAGAGAGGGAGAGAGAGGGGAGGGGGTGGGGGACTCCGGGGAGGTCTCTGTTTACCTCCTGCTGGTTTCGGACCCTAACGTCTCCTGGACCACATGAACATGCACCTACTTGGACTATCTATTTTTCTGGCTCATCTTCTCAACCCGACCTCCGCCACCGAGCCGAACTTCAGCGACTACTATGATTACGAGCCGGAGCAGATGGCCGAGCCGGTGAGTCAGAGCTGGTGCCCGGGTCAGCTGGCACATGTTCACGGGTTTGGGTTTTCACAACTGGGTTGATGAAGGTGAATCTGTGTTTTCTGCTCTACATGAGGAACGTGAGTTCTGTAACCCAGAAGAACGAGTCCTCTTAGTTCTACAGATGTTCTACAGATGTGTTCAGGCTGTCAGAGGACTCTGGGTCAGTGAACTGGACCGGCTCAGATGACAGCACATGTTACTGGTTCTGAACAGAGCGTGTGGGTCTGGATCTGACTGGACCGAGTTGTAGTTGAAAGCAGGGGCGGTTCTAGCATCAGAGGTTTAGGGGTGCTGGGCACCCAGAGAGCTGCCCGGTCAGGCAAGATAAACATTTTGTACATTTTAACACAGTTTCATTCCCACGTTTGTGAAAGAAAAGAAAAACACAGTTTTCATAAATCTAATTATAGTTTTACATACCACAATTAACAGATTCTGCTATCAGAGTAGAAGAATCTGGTCAGTGGTTCCCAACCTCTTTACTTGTCAGACACAAGATTAATTACAACAGTATGCAGACATACAGAGTTATAACTCTTATAGAGTTATTATTATACGTGACTGGGATTTTATTAATGTAATTTATACTAATATAATCTTGGTAATCTCACATCTTCAGCACAGACAGTACTGTGGGAACCCCCTGGCGGGTCACGGACCCCAGGTTGGTAACGCCTGGTCCAGGTCTTGTAGTCTAAAGGTTAAAAATGCTCAGTGAGTGGAACAGTTAGTTGGAATTGCCCTTTCCTTATTGGAAACCAGAAACTGGAACCAGCTTCAGCTTTGACTTTATTTTTACTTAATTTTCCACTAATATCAACAGTGAAAAATATCTAAACTCTTTTTGCAAAAACTTTCTTTTCTTCTTCTTAATTTTCAAACCTAATAGAAACAAAATGGTGTTTTTTTTAAATGACAACAAACAATTGATGTTTAGAGGAGAGAAAACAAAAATCACTGACTTTAATCTGTGAAAAGTTACATCTAACCTTAATGTTCTGACTCTTTTCTCAGAAATCTCAGAATAAATCATCAAGGCTTTAATTCAGTTATTTCAACAGTTGTTTAATGTGCTTTAAAGGATTTGGCTTGTCTGAAACGACACAACCCCACCAATCTTCTCTGGGCTTTAGCACCAGCCTGTCCAGTTCCTGAGGAACCTGCAGCTGAGCAGCATTGTGACTCAGAGAATCACAGACTGTCAGTGTCGCCGTGAACAGCTTTAGTAAATGTCTCCAGTTGTAACAGCGTTACTGGTGGTGGTCTGTCCTCCAGGCTGGCTCTGTCGTTTCCATTTGGTTTGGTGGTTCGTGCGGGCTGCACGCTCTGGACCTGCGTTAAAGTCCCACCTCCTGGTTTGATTGACAGCCACTGCTTTCACCACACAATCCAGTTTATGCTAGATTTAAACACAAAATGGGGGACTTTCAAAAGTGCGGGACAGTAACTCAATGTGCAGAAGGTGAAAAGTAATGGAAATGGACTCGTCTTTGCTTGTCATCTACAGTAGAATCTTCTGATGCTGATCCATAACTGGCAACAACCGTGAAACTCACACAGCAGCGGTGAGAGAGTAATGTTTTACTTAGAATTGATCGCTACTGCATATAGCATCCACATTTGTGGGGTCTGATCTTTATGATGTGTATGGAGCTGGCGATAAGCAAGAGAGCGTCGTTCGTAAACCCGTTAACAAATGCCAGAACGAGTCCGCTCACTTTAATGTTCATCAGACAAGATACAAGTGAGTTCTGTTCACATTCTCCAAAAATATGAACAAGTTCATATGTCCAAGCGCTCTGAAAGTGTATATTTTCTATTGGCAAATGTGGTTTGCTTGTATGACCCTACCCAGAAGCCCTTGCACATCAGCTGTATAATACCCTATTGTGCGGGTTGAGGCACGCTCTGACAGCAGAGAGAGAGCGATGGACCAAGTGTCTGCACGCACAATAGAGGAGAGGAGGACGCATCTCTAGACACGCGTTATTAATCCTCCTTGGTGTTTTAAGAAGCAATCTATTCATCTGTGGCTTTTATTTAGGGACATGCAGAAGTTTACAGGAGAGAGTGAGCTCCTCTGAATGAGAGAACAATCAAAGAGGAATAAATACGATATTGTGCTGCTGTTCCACCCTGTAGAGGTTCTTGTTCTTTTTGTTTCATGATGATAAATTGATGTTAAATTCAACAGCTTTGGTTCATTTTAAGTTGCAGGAGATGGTTTTCTTGTTTTCCTGTTGCCTCCACACACACCATGGACATTAGGAGATAATAGAAGTGAAAATGTTCCCAAAGGGCGGGTTTGTGGAAAGATTTGTAGTTATCTGGTTAGTGAAGGAGATCCAGGCTGTCATTTAATTCTAATTCAGCCCACAGACTCCTGCTGGTGTTATTATTATCAGCAAGAATAAAACAAACATCTCAAATATTATTGGAAGTTTGGCATTTTTTTTATGTTTTAGTATTTTCTGCATTAAACAGAACTCGTCCATGCTCCAACATTTCTGAAATGAGACCACTGGGTTCAAACAAAATAACAAACTAAGCCAAACATTTCATTTCGTGTTATTTGTTTCTTACACCCTTGAACCGCAGCATAACTATTTGATTCTAAAGCTGCTCCAAAGATATAATATATGGACCCATCATGGATTGTATCAACTAAATTAAAGGCAAGAATTGAACATGTCCTATAGGTTTTCAGTATTTTTAAGATTCTGTTAGCATCTGCACATCATGTTTCTCCCACAGCCTGAGATGTGACTGTTGAATGAGGAAACAGAGTTTTTTTTACTTTGTTAAATCTTCTTAAATGTTTAATAAGTTTTGCACTTTTACATTGTCCTAAGGACTGTTGTGATTAAAGAGCTTTTAAGGGGGATGCCATGTTGTGTCAGACACGTTTTTGATAAAAAAAGCAAATATCTGACATCTACTATTTATCGATGAAAACAAATCCATGAAA
>SSNS01000026.1:83945-97746 GCA_006937985.1 Aphyosemion australe
CAGAGAGGCGGGTGGCTGGCCTCTCCTGTGTCTTGGCTGGGAACAGCTGATACACGCAGGCGGCTGCACGCTCCCTTCTCCCGAGGGAGCCGGGACGGGTGGCTGCTTGACTTCTGTCCAAAGCTGTGGTTGTGCTGGTTGCCTGTGGAGCTCTCTGAGGGAAACCACAGAAACACCGCAGCTCTTTGAGCTGATGTTGCTTCACTTTGGAGTTGCTCATCCGCATTTCTCTTGCTAAAAGTGCCCAAAAAACTCCATTAGCTCAAGTTAGCATGTAGCTAATGTCCCGCTGATCTCTCCCATGGCGGAGCGGAGCGTGAGCTCACGTAAGCAGACAGGACGCCCGGCTCTGATCGCAGTGGTCTGAGGCTTGTATTTTTTATAGTCCATATTAGAGCTCCACGGGTGACCAGCGCTGCTGCAGTCTCGCACTGTGGCCGTGCGGGTCGCTGTCCTGGAGCTCTGTCTTAGCTTAGAAGGTTAACTCAGTTTAGCTAGTAAGATTAAAGATTAAAGCCATCAGTTTGTCACACACACTGGTGTGTGGTGAAAATTGTCCTCCGCATTTGACCCATCCCCGTGGGGAGCGGTGAGCTGCAGACTTGGCCGCGCTCGGGAACTTATTTGGTGGTTTAACCCCCCAATCCAACCCCTTAGTGCTGAGTGTCAAGTGAGGAGGCATTGGGTCCCATTTTTATCGAAGTCTTTGGTATGACTCGACTGGGAATCGAACCCCGATCTCCCAGTCCCAGGGCGGACACTCTACCACTAGGCCACCGGCCACCTAGTAGCTACTAGGGATGCAACGGTCCACTTTCCCCACGGTCCGGTCCGTACCTCGGTTTTTGGGTCACGGTTTCGGTCCACTTTGAATTGTAGAAAAGCTTAAAAAAATCTGAAATTTCCTAACTTTATTTTATTCACGCAATAATATAACTTTTCAGATTACTTGTAGTCCAGTGTATAATAATATGTTCAGAGACCAACAGAAATGTCACTTTTAAAATTCCTTTTCAATGTGGTGTCAGTGAGAGGCTAGGGCGACCGAAGCGGGACCGGGAGGGACGCGTAATTTGGAATTGTAGGATGTCCAAGGAAGGTTCCGACTCGGGAGTGTGTTGTGTGAGGGGTTGTGGCGTCAAATAAAGCGAGCCTCTGAGTTCACCGTTTTCTCTCCTCGTCTTTATATTCAACTGCAAACCAGAAATGTTCCCACACGGAAGGTTTGTATGAAGACGGCGCGTTGCATGTCGCCGTGGCTAAGTTTCTCTCTGTAGCGCTTGTTTTGCTCAAACTTTCAGCCCAGTGAGGCGGGTCAAACCTGTGACTGGATATTTACTTGCGGGTAGGGAGGGGTCTGCTGTGAGCAGCTTCAGAGGAGACTAGTGCAGGCACACTGAATGAAATTCATCTGCCTGGACAGACAAACGCACCCTGGTGCCGTGTAAAGCATGAAATCAAAGGACCAGCGCGAAAATAATGGCAAAACTGAAGTCCCGCGGTACACGAGGGTAGATTGTCCCGTGCAGGGAGGACCGAACGGTCCGGGATTTTACCGCGTACCGTTGCATCCCTAGTAGCTACATTGGTTTATTGGCACCCACCCTCACTGCCCTATTGTTACGACCCGTCTAGGAGGGGTCAGGCCGCAACATTAAAGTTGGTCCGTCATTCCCTGCTGATCCCAACACAGCACACCAAAAAGACTATTTACAATTATTTATTTACAATATGTACATGGGTAACTAAGGTCTCAATGTTTTTCACTAAAGGGGAGGGAGGATTAAAAGCTCAGGGTGAACCAAGGCCTAAAACAACAAACAAAACACCTCTAACTGAAATTTACCATTCTTACCTTCCAAATCAAATGAACCAAATCACAAATACACTTACCTCCCTGACTAACAAAACAGGAGAAAATGGTGGTAAAATAAAAGGCAGTTCACCCCTACAGATCCTCAGATTTCTAATAATAACTTCTCAAACAGGACACAATCGCAGGACAACACAGTGGTGGCTGGTTGGCATTGGCAGCAAATGAGGAACCCAGCTGCAGGCAATCAGGGTCTTCTTAAAGCGTTGGCTCCTCCCAGTCACCAGGTCAGGAACACCTACGGCCATCTTCCACCAATTGCAGGAGGGCACCTACACACTAAAATTTACATTTGAGAAGACATGGCAGTAGATGAAAAATAAAACAGAAAAAGTTCCTTTACGGACGTAACACCCATCCTCATCCACCTCTTTTCCCATTTATGGATTGTCTGGGTGTGACGAAACGTGTGACACGGCCAATATGGCGGTGGTGGGAACCTCCCATTTTGAACCAGATTTGCATTAAAAGACCAATGGGCATTTATATGTCCACGTATATATGTCGATGTTAGTAATGTACTGTATTTTTTTCTTTTTCTGTATATTGGACATAGCTATGATGATAAAACATTTATAAAGATTTTCAGATAAGAAAAGCAAGCCTTGGTTGAAGATTCTATTTTATGTGATAGTTGTTTGCTAGCTGGCTAGCTTCACATGTTTATGTGCAGTGAGGAGAGCTTATTGGCACATTCACATCTGGGTCAGAATGGCCCAGCTCTGGTAGGTTTATTGTGTTCACATCTGGGTAATCTATGCATTTTTTTACTCAGCTGTTTTTTTGGAACTGCTCACTGGTGGCAGCTTCCTGCAGAGCCGATCCAACACACCCACAAACTGACTGATTTGTCGACTGAAGTTCACTCCTACCTACTAGGGAGCCTCTAATTGGTGGGTAGAATCAGCCAGCAGCAGCTTCCCAGATGCGCGATTCATTAGCAGTCTGAATGCAGTGAGGTATTACTGACGGAATCGGCTGATTGGATGTCTTTTGTTTGTATCCTTCATGTTTTTCTCTTTGTTTGTGATGGTCTGTTAGTCTTGCATAGTTACTGTATCACCTGTGAGGCGCTTTGGTCAGCTCACATGCTGTTTTTAAATTGATGCATAAATAAATTGGTATGGTACATCTTCTCTGACTGCAGCCGTGGGAGCGCTAGGACAGACTGCTGTGAGAAGAGCACACAGCAGTCTCAGTGAGAGAGTAGGAAGCTGTGTGCTTCATGTCAGAGTCTCCGAAAGCAACACAGCTCACGCCTGCCTTTGTTTACTAACTTAAGGAGAACACCAGACTTCTCCGTGCGTCTTTTGTCCTGCCCACGTGCTCGGAGACAGCCACGTTCCTGAGAAGGTTGTGTGAAACGCAGACATCATGTGTGAACAACACCTGGCCATGTGGGGGCGGGCGGGCTGACC
This sequence comes from Aphyosemion australe, assembly GCA_006937985.1. Lineage (NCBI taxonomy): Eukaryota > Metazoa > Chordata > Actinopteri > Cyprinodontiformes > Nothobranchiidae > Aphyosemion > Aphyosemion australe. The sequence goes on from SSNS01000026.1 coordinate 87,237, forward strand.
CAACCAAGACCGGGCCGGTCCAGATGTGAAAATGCCAAAAGTTTACTATACAAGGCCAACTTGTACTTAACAAGTTGTGCCAAGCAAACTTGAATATTTCAGAAACTTTACATCAGATCTGTCATACTTTGAGAAAGAGGAGTAGCTGAAGAGTTTGATGTATAATGTGTATGGTATGTAAAAGTTGGCTCGTTAAAGAGTAAAAACCGATACCGATATTTTCTGACATTACATTTTAATGCCAGTATCGGCCAATATTAATGGCAGACCAATAATATCGGACATCCCTAATTTTTTATTTAAATATTTGCATTTTTATACATTTATCAACAGGGTTGTATACTGGAATACAGCTGAGATTTATGTCCACAGTTTGTTCTAAAGTGATTATTATCTCTAAAAACATGTTGCTTTAGAGCATTTATAATTAATAATGCTGTTTTTGTTGTTAAGAGGGCAAAGAGAACCAAGCAGAATATTTTTGTCTGTACCTACTTGTCTTTTTCACATCTGCTCTTTGTCAGACAACAGTTTTTACTGGTTCGTCTTTTTGGCCAAGTTTTGGTATGAGTCATCTCTTTAACTCACTCACTATTTACGTCTCACGTGAAAGCATGGCCCGAGTTTACTCCTGAGTGGCTGTTTTTAGATTTTTCTGTTGTAAAGTTGAACACAATTGTTTGTTCTTGAGGCTGACTGTAACAGCAGGTCCAGGTGCTGCTTGTATAGTATGCTCCTCCTGATGCCCCCCTCAGTAAGGGGAAAACTTAAAAATCCACCTTGATCAAAAATAACAACAGCTCGGATGTCCTAACTCTAGTTGTAGGCATTTTCCCAAAAATGGGATCATAAGAGTTTCTAATCTTTCATTTTTCTTTTTAAAACCCAATAATAAAAATAAAAAAGACTGTTGGATTTGGGGTGGGCGACATGGCCTAAATGTAATATCATGATTTTTCAGAGTTCTCTGAATGATAATGATAAATCTGCACTGTAAAAAAATCCAAGTTGACTCAACTTAAAATAATTTGCAACCTCGCTGCCTTAAAATTTTGATTTAGACTAGCAAACTATTTCAAGTAATGTAAACACACAACTAAGTTTATTCAACTTATAACATCAAGTTCTCATAACTTATATTTTTGTTAATGGAATTTTATTTTTTCAGTCAGATTAACTAATATTTTAGTTCCATCAACAAAAAAATCCAAGTAATCTCTACTATCCTTTGACTCAGGCAAACAAATTATTTAAGTTAATTTCCACTCAAGCTAAGTTGAAATTACCTGAAATAATTTGTTAGGCTGATTAATAAGTTAGTTGAAATGACCTGAAATAATTTGTTAGCCTTAATCAAAATATTAAGGCAGCAAGGTTACAAATTATTTTAAGTTGAGTGAACTTTGGAATTTAACATTCATCAAAAAGAGGATTCCAATCTGACAAGTCGAAATGCTATCAAAATGAAACTTTTTTGCATTACAATAGGCAACCAAACAGAGGTTTGGGTAAATTTCTTAAAATTTATTCAAACAACATTGTAACATTTTTTCATAACATATACAAACAACAAAAGAAAAACAATTGCTTGTTTGTAACTCACTGTGTCAAGTGGCAATATTTGTGTTATGTATATGTTGTGTGACTGCATAAACAATTTCCATGACATGTGCACAATGTGTGTGTGGTCTCTGCATGCAGTTGCTGCGAGTGTCCGTCTATGTAAATGCCACATAAGAAACCTTTGTATAAAACTCAACAGATAGTTTTTGTCTAATGTTAATAGGACACTTTACATTTCACAATCATTGTAGTTCCTTGCAAATTTTTTTAAACACATTAATTTTAATAGGGATGCACCGATACCACTTTTTTGGAAAACGAGTACGAGTACTTGCATTTCAGTACTCACCTATACCGATTACTTAATAAAAACACTGCTGACATGTTGTTTCGTCCCGTCTCACCTCGCCTTCTCCCTGCTCTGAGCTGCAGCTGGGGCCTTGGGGGCGGGCACTCGGCGCCTGTGATTAACCCCTTACACGCCGCTCAAACAGACATTTCTCAGACCGTGGTATCGGTCCCCGGTATCGAGGGACTTTTAACGAGTATGAGTACTTTAGAAAATGTGGTATCGAGGCCGATACCGGTATCGGTGCATCCCTAAATTTTAACATTACTTTGATTACAAATATCTTTTAAAACAATTAACATGTCTTTCAACAAAGAAAAAAAAATAAAGATGCTTGTTTTAACTGCTGGTTTGTGGAGCAGGGATGTGTATGTTGTGCCGGTGTGTGTGGTGAAGAAATGTTGTGTTGTGTCAGTATGTTGTGTGAGTGACGTATTTGTGTAATCTGAATTGTATGTGCACAAATTTATTTGGACGTCAACAGTAACATCCACGTATGTATGTGTGATGGTCCCTGTCTGCATGTACTGTTGATAAGGCTGTGTGTGAATGTAAATACAGCATAATCCAAAAGCACCGTATACAAATGAATAAACATTTTTTCCCCCACGTTAACAGGGCACTTGAGTTCACAATCCTTGTAAATCCTTGCAAATGTGAACAGAAAACATTGCTCTACTAATTCAGGATTACAATAACGTACTTCATCGTGCAAAACCATCCATATGTGGGTCATCTTGTGTAACCAGGACACTTAAAGGAAAAGTTCGCTTTTTTAGACATTAAGTTTTATGTCTTCCTTCACCCACCCAGTGCTCTGTAAACTTTGACCCATTTCACACACACCCCCCTGCTCAGAGATTTTCAGGGGAGAAGTGATTCATAAAGGTAGTTCTGGCTAGTTTCGGGGCGCTTTATCTGCGCCGTTTAGCCTCACAAAAGGATTAGCCTCTGAAAGCATGGCTAATTTGCATCTCACAAACAAAGAGAAAAAATTTACAACGTCACATTACAACGGGACTATTTTTTGTCATTCGTATCCCTGCGCCGCTCTCCGCGGATATTAAACAGCGCTTTGTATGTCAGCTGTTTCACTGCCGAATGCCGAAAACATGTCAGACTCCGTCTCATCTGATGACGAATTTCATTTTAACACTATATCAGATGAAGAAGAAACTTATTTTACTACTAGGATATCTTTATGAGCCAGAGTACACGGATGAAGAACTGCATTTGCTACACAAAACACACACATCAACACAGATTGTTGACAAAGCTGCAGTATATGATCAACCATCGGTGTAAAGATGATTGCATAAATAATGCGCTAAAATGCGAAGATGATTGCATGAATACGGCAGACATAGCGGAATAAATAATTTTTTTAAAACAAAACTTACCCAGATTTCTGGTACGGCCAAACTCTTCAAAAACAGTCTTTCACTTTTCCCGAACTTTTTCCTGATGTAATCATCCTCTTTGAAGTGTGCACTGCACAAACGAAAGGTTTTGACTCGTTCCAGCCGAGGATCCTTGGAGTAGCCGATTGCTAAAAGCCACTGATGCCTTAGAGAAACGTCCTTAGCAGGAAAAGTGTCAAACCGAAAAGGTGATCCTGTAACATCCTTATTGTTACAACCCGGGAACCTGCAGGTACGCACCATGGCTCGATATATTTAAGAAAAACTACTTTTAAGTGAATTTAGAAGTTGTTGTTTCACTCATACAGCCAGGATTAGCAGCCAGACACGACGCCGTTCTATCTGCTGCGGTGACCGGCGCAGGGATACGAATGACAAAAACTAGTCCCGTTGTAATGTGACGTTGTAAATTTTTTCTCTTTGTTTGTGAGATGCAAATTAGCCATGCTTTCAGAGGCTAATCCTTTTGTGAGGCTAAACGGCGCAGATAAAGCGCCCCCGAAACTAGCCAGAACTACCTTTATGAATCACTTCTCCCCTGGAAATCTCTGAGCAGGGGTGTGTGTGAAATGGGTCAAAGTTTACAGAGCACTGGGTGGGTGAAGGAACACATAAAACTTAATGTCTAAAAAAGCGAACTTTTCCTTTAACGTTTAACAAAAGGTGAAAATATAATACTCTTGCAAATATCCTGGAACAGGGATGTATTAACATGTGCAAGAGTAGAAATTACAAGGTGGCTACCTTGGTATGAAGAATATCTACACTTTGTGCTGAAGCAATTTGTTACGCAGTCCATGAACCCGAGCAGAGCACGTGTTTCCCCCAATGTCCATGATTACCTTCTGAATGACCTCGAAGGTGTACTTCAGTCCCTTAGGATAACTGATGTTGAGGCAGTAAAGTAGTCCAATCAGCACTGCAAAACCGTTTGGTACATCTCGCAGCTCACACAAAACAATGTGCTCCTCCAGGATAACAGCCACATCCACGATGTTTTTTGATTGGGCCGTCATCTCCGCATTTTGCTCTGTGGTAATCAGTAGGCCAACATCCACTCCTTTCCATGCTGCAGGTTCCTCCCCAGAGTCAGTGCTCTAAAGTTTAATAGAGAACATGCGTTTACCATAAAAATCAACAAGATCATTGTGTGTAGTGTAATAGGTGTATTTCAGCAGAGTTCCCTTCTTTTGAAGTGTGTTCTGTTGTGGTCCATTTTTCTAATATTTGAGTCTTCAGAATGCAGGATCGGAGTAAAGATAGCCCTCAACCAAGGGGGCTCCATTTTCCTGATTTTATGAAGCAAACACAGAAGTGCTGAAAATTGCAGTTCCACCCTCATCCACTAGGGGCTGGCACCAGAAGTGAGCATATTCTCATTGACTCCCATGTTAAAAATGCCAACTTCACAGCAGAAATAAACATGTTTACAGCCTGGATGAAAACATATTTTTAGGTATAATAGGTCTAGTTTACAGCCATGACAACTCTGAGGTGGGTTAATTTATTTGCAACTCTTCCATTTAGGTCAGGGGTCTCCAACTCAAGTCCTCAAGAGCTACCATCCTGCTAGTTGTCTGTGTTTCCTGCTCTGCCACACCTGAATGGAGTAATTTAATCCTCACCTTACCTCTGCACAGGCCTGTTAATCACTCATTCATTTCAATCAGGTGTGTAGGAGCAAAGAAACAACTAACGTGCAGGATGGTAGCTCTCGAGGACTGGAGTTGGAGACCCCTGGTTTAGGTTGAAATTATGAATAATTAGATTTTATTGACTTATTTTCTGAGCGCAACTGGTCATTTTGTCAGCCCTCTTCCAAAGGCGGTCGAGCTGAACTGGTCAAACACACCCACTGCCGACTGATTGTCCGGCTCAAATTTATGCCTACAATAGAGCTTTCTACAGTAGCTAAAAATAGATTGCCGCAAAGCACTCTGGGAAATATGGTCATACAAACAATCTACATTTTAGTATGGATTCCTATGGGACTGAGGCGCTCAGATCTAGCTAAAGTTATTTTTTCGTCTCCTAAAGATTTTCAAACAGCAAGGAACTTAATGCTGCTGCTGGGGGAGGTGCTAATCGGACTCTAGACGCCCAGATCGGATGTTGGAGAGGACTTTTTATCCCTTTTCCAAAGCCGGTAAAGTCAATAGTATAACGCTGCAGACCCGGAGACGCCAGTTTCAGGCTGACACCACGTGAAACAGCTGGAAAGCTACACGGGCTAAGCTAAAGACAGACAAAGCAAAGCGGTGGTTGTTTTTAAGTTGGACGAGCGGATTTTAACTGTGTGGAGCAGATCAAGAAAAGCACGTATATTTGTTACTTACATCTTCCTGGAGGGGAAAGTCCTACATCCGAGAATGAATTTACGTGCCTTTTATTTTGGAAGTTTCCGGATGTTTCACACTGTCTTCGTGTTTGCCTTCCTGTCTGTCCCAATCTAAACTGCGTAGTTTGATGTGTTTTAGAATCGTAGCACGTAAAAAATAAACTCAAGACGGTGGAAAGGACTCTGTCCACTATAACAGCGGCTAATTGCTGCGTAGTACATTTCATGATGCCTACACTTGCGTGGTGTGTGTACAGAGCATCAAATGTGTCTCACGCTCCTGAGTTTGCAGCCCTAGAGACATTTTGCTTTTGGACGTTCCTGCAAGGACAACAGAGGGCGTATTGCTTTTCTGGGTATCCTGTCATGTAGTGCATTTACAGTTCATATTTGCAGTTTATATTTTGCTTTTTTTTTTATTTCAGAGACTTTTTAACACGGACAAATTTATTAAATTCTCACACGTGTTTAGGTGCTTAATCGAGTTATATTACCCTTCCATACTTTGGTGACAAAGAGGCCCTTAACGCCACAACTTTAAAGAGCAAATTTGCAAGTTAGAGACACCCATGAACCAATGTTTAGAGAAACATAATAGAAACTCGTTTTAACATTTTTTTATACATACATAAATTATTTAGGCTTTTAGAGTCATTTTTGTGAGAAAAACGTTATTTTCTGCCAAATCAAGTGACGTCAGCAAAGGAAGTCCTGTTAGCTTAATCTAGAGAAAAAAAATTTAATGTGGCGCTGACACAGAGGAAACTTTAAATGTTTATAATTATACTTATGATGGACATGGACTACAACCATAAAGTTATGAGTCTGGTGCATGCCTCAGAGAGCAGAGACAAGCCAGAGGGAGAAACGATCGGCCAAAGCAGAGAGATTGAGCTGTGATGTGAGGAGAAGCAGATGGGATCCAGCAGGTGAGTTAACGATGTTAGCTTAAACTCGTGTGCTACAATATTATACAGATTACTATCATGTAGCAGACAATTAAAATAGCATCGATCAGTTAATATAACATTAATATTCGTGGTGAGAATTACACAGAGGCTTCAGGGGGAGCCCAGTTAGATAGCTTCTTAATTTTCAACTCATGAGTTACTTTTTAAATTAGCAGATCAAAAAGATCTGTTGACCGCAAAAATAGCGGAATGTCCTGTCTTTTCGTCTGCATAAAACTCCTGCAGGCACGGAAACCATACTTGCCAACCCTCCCGAATTTTCCGGGAGACTCCCGATTTTCAGCGCCCCCTCCCGAAAATCTCCCGGAGCCACCATTCTCCCGAATTTCTCCCGATTTCCACCCGGACAACACTGCAAATTTCTGCCTAAGCGCTGCTGCTGTCTGTGTTCCAGCGGCAGCGCGCATGCTGCTCAGCAAACCATCTTCAGCAGCTTCCAGCACAAACGTAGCACTAACCATTCGTGGGTGGGAAGCTAACTTCACTCAGCTCTGCTCTGAACTTTCCTGCAGCGGGAGCGCGCAGCGCTCAGCCGCTCGTTAAGGAAGTAAATGATTAGAAATAAGAGCGACGAGGCTAAATTAAAATATATTTGCGTTATTAACAAGTTTCTTATCAGTGAAAAAGCCACGACTTTGGGCAGATAAATGAAATAATTGACGTTTTTTAACACAGTTAAGACGAATGTTTTAAAGTCTATTACGTTCTCTGCTGCCTGGTTCCTAATAACGGATCACATTCCTGCTTTTTAAACCAACAGCATAATAGTTTAAGCCCATCTAAAGGTTTATGAGCATCACTGTTGATACTCAAGAGCAGAACTAAGTTATTTAAACTCTGTGGGCTCATGAAACTCACAACACTGCAGGTCTGTGGAAAAACATTGCTGCATCTTAACAGGTGGATTTGGCCAAAATATACATTTAAAGACACTAAGTTGGAAGTCTGATAACTCACATAGGCTAAAAAAATGTTCTTGTATTTCTATTTAAATAATGTGTAGAATAGACTGTATGCTCCCTAAGTGTACATTCTGTTAAGGAAAGAAAATCATAAAATTCTTTTGTGAAAATCTACTGAATCAAAGGAGATGAAACAATCAATATATATGCTTTATGGGCCCCATTTACAACTTAGCTTAAACAGGGCATCAATAAATTATCTACAGTATAGTGATTATAAAGTAAAAAAATTATATAGCAGTCTGGGGATTATTGTTTTCCTGGACCAAATCTGGGGCAGCTAAGACTGTGTCCCATGTTTTATAATTATTATGTCAAATAAAAAAACTTGATTTTTTTTCACTTGTGAGTGTATATGTATATTCCCCTCCCCCCGGCCCTTTTGAATGTCTCCCTAATTCCGAGGTCTCAAGGTTGGCAAGTATGACGGAAACAGGAACGTTACTTATTTGGAAACTCGTGGACTCAATGTGCAGACAGGTTGGAGTTTTTACAGCCTTCACAAACAATAGTTTATCAAAATTAACACAATCCAAATAGTGAACACACACACTGACTCGATAACGACCTCTCTACCCTAAAACTACCCACTCTCCACACTGAGCTGAGGCAGCGCCTAGCTTATAACTCCCTTTGATTATGTCAAAGGTTAAGATTTAGTTTATGTTCTATTTCCCAAACACCTCTGTGTTTTACTATAGTCTTGCTAGTCCAACCCAGCAGTGGCTGAAAACAGATTATTAACAGGTGAGGTCATACGGCAATAGTCTAAAAAAAATCATAAAATTTTTTCTACCAGATTATATTACTGAACGTGGCTATTATGTTTACTGGTCACTTACTTCAAAATCCAGGGATTCCAGAAGACTGCGGAGCTCTGTGTTGTGTTCCAGTTTTGTTTCACGTCTTTTCCTTGCTTCATACAACTCCAACAACCGTGGCAAATGCTGGTCAAGTCCACTCAGGAAGGACTTCAGGAGGTCAGCAGACATGAGACGCAAAAACTCTGCACCAATCTTTAAGGAGTGTACACACACAAAAAAAATATCCATCAATCAGAAGAGTAGATTTCTTGTTATTGGCTCAAACATGTCAAATGATATACTTATTACAAATTGGGACATCTGTCAAAAATACAATATCTTTAGGTATGCTTGTTTTGTCTAGACTAGGGAAAATACAGTACATGTCAAAACCAAAACCATGATTTTACTGAGGGGAAAACATGCAACTTATGTTGAAACTTGCCTGTCTTTCGGAAAACAATGCAGGCCATCTGCTTTCAATCTCAGTTACAAGTGGCTCGTTCTCAACTATTTCTGGTCTGCGTAGTGCAAATGTTTGGCCCATCAGTGAATTGATCAAACTCCTGTCTGGCTTCTTTTTTTTTTACTTCATCTAGCAGTGTTTCTCTGTCATCTTCAAGTTTGTTGTGACTCATCCCTTGGGGTAAGTCTGGAAGGAAGTTGATCTCCGACCGTCGTGCTTTCTTCATTTTTTTTTTTATTCTTGGCCTTCTGACCTCTTGCGGTTCACTGTTAACTCAGGACATCCAGCGATGCGGTATTTCTGACGAAGGTTTCCCATCTTAAAGCCTAGACTAAATTTCCAACAGTAAAATCCCTCCTTGGAACCTGGCTCCTTTAAGCACGGATGCTTTTCAACAAGGGCTTTAGCAACATCTTCTATTTGTTTCTGAGTTGGATATGCATTAAAGTCATACATGGCTCGCCCCACCTTCTCAAGAATGTCTGTCTTTATGTCATTGGTGAGAAGCAACAGGGAACCATCCTTTTGATAAGTGTCATTTCCTTTCCTGAGCTTCAACTCAACGTCATAGGAGAATGTGGGTATGAGGAACAGATTCGGCCAGGGTTTTGAACGCCCAGATGTCTCGCCTGAGGATTGGTTGGATGTGTTTATGTCTCCTGTGTCAGGTGTGTAGTCTGACTGAGGATTGCTGGGTGGTGCCTTGATGATGACCTTCAGTTTAATCCTTTCAGCGGGTAATTCCTCCATGTTGTTCAAATTACAGAACTGACCACCAAATTCTTCATCCTGGAATTGGATGACCATGTCACCCTCCAAGTTGAAGCATGTCTTCAGCATCATCTTCAGACCATCCACTGTCCCTGGAAGGCTTTCTAAACGAACTCTCTGAATGTTGTCATCTGCAAGGACGACGTGGAGCAACATGTTGACTTCTATATAGATGGACAAGCTGGGAGAAATGAGATGTGAAACCAAAGCGAAAAGAGAGAAATAAGAAAACGGACATTAGAACATTTGTGAAATAAATGAAAAAACAGACACTTCAATAACCTGGACAAGAAAAATTTCATAAATGCTGATTTTCAATGGAAAACTTTAACGTATAGCTCTACCCTTATTTACATTGACTATCAGATACAGGGCTCCCAACTTTTGAAGTTTTCCATGCGTGACACTGGGGGGGGGGGGGGGGGGGGGGGCTCGTCTCACCTCCCTCCGCTGTCAGGGGGGGGTGTCTTCAACCGCGAGGTTAGTTGGACGTTGGTTATTCGACAGACATTCACTCCTGGTTCACTACAGTCAGCTGCGCCACATAGAGATGGCGGTCAGCTGATGAAAGCGGTGGTCCGCTTAGGGACCGTCAACAATTTCTAGTCATTTGAGAATGCATACAAAAAATCTAAAGCTTTCAGCTTAATTGATTAAATGATTCCAAATCAATTCTCAGTTGTGTTACTTAACTAGACCAACGAGACACATCAGTTTGAAATATATTTCATACAATCTGATCTTTTTTATGAGTAATTTAATGAAAAATAGTTTGTTTTTCAATAGCTTCCAGATAAATTGATCAAAATACTCAAACCCAATTTCCAATGGTGTTACTAAGCTAGACCTTGTGTGTGTGTGTGTGT
>SSNS01000026.1:97784-115757 GCA_006937985.1 Aphyosemion australe
CAATGAGACACAGCAGTTTTTAACATATTATGCAATTTGATCTTTTTTATTATGATTTTTATAGAAAATTAAGTCATTTTCTTCAAAAGCTTCCAGGTAAATTAACAAATTACTCAAAATTAATTCACAGTTTTGTTACTAAGCTAGATTAATGAGACACCACAGTTTTTAACATGTCCAATTGAAAGAGATCATTTTTATTAATATTTATATGGTAATTTCTGTATTTTGCTTCAATAGCATCCAGGTTTTGTGATCAAATGACTCAAAAGAAATCAATTGTCAGTTGTTATTTAATTAGACCAATGAGACACAGCAGTTAACAAATTTCATTGAGTCAGATTATTTTCAAATATTTAAATAACAAATAACTAATTTGTCTTATATAGTAAGGATGTGAATCTCCACCACTGAGGCCGATTCGATACGTATCTCGATACGCTACCAGCGATACGATACATTAACGATACGGTGAAACCCTCTGACGATACGATTTGATACGATTCATTCCTGCTGACGATTCTTTAATGATTTGAAAACGATTTTCGATTCGATACATTTCATGATGCCATTTGAAACGATTCAACACATTAAAAAGATTTTCCAGCCCACATCTGATTTTTAAATATCAAAATGATTTTCCCTCTCCTCTGTGAAGGATGTATTTGATCCTCTATTGTTTTTGATTAATCAATAAATTCAACATTAAAAGACAATGCACTTCATCAGTGATATTTACATATTATACATATTTTTTTATTGCTACAATACTTGAAATAAGGGGGTTGAAACTAGGTTTAGACAGAAAAATAAACCAACAGAATCAGAAAATTATTAGAGTTAATCATATAATTATTAGGAGTTATTATGAAACACAGTCAAAATTTGAAAACACTTCTAAATATTGTAATGATCCATATGTGGCAATATTAAAAGCTGTTGTAGCCTAATGTTACTGTTCCTTCAAGAGAAAAGTCCAGGCTGAGATGTGAGTTTATCTCAGCTGTTTATTGGACTTCTCTGAACCAACATGTCATTCTGTTTGTTGTTTAGTTCTGCACAAATGTTACAATAATAAGGAATTATCTTAAATTACCTCACACAAAGCTTTAGTTTCACAGATCAACAACAATGCCTGGAAGAATACGCTGCTGCAGAAACCGGTCACACGGACTTTAGAAAGTTTTATTTTGACAAGACAGGAAGCACGTACGTCGGTTAATATTGTCCCACGATGGTTTTTCTAACTGCGGCTGCGCACCACCTGGCCTCCGCTAAAAGAGAAGGATGGTGCGTTCCATGCGCCTCAAAAAACGAGGACATAGCAGGAAAACAATGAAGTAATCCATGTAACCATAGTTTTAACCGATGAGAGACTCGTGCGGGAAGATACATTACGATACAGCCGTCAGTTATAACCGATGCGCACTGAAGCTATCGGTGCAGTCGCATCGCTAACGCCATGAACGAACCACCGGTTCATATCGGTGAATCTCTCCATACCTAGTATACACAGCACCCCATATTGACAGAAAAACGCAGAATTTTAGCCCCTATGAGTGAGCCGTTGTAATGGTTCGGGGCCAGACTATATATTTACATATATACACTGCTCAAAAAAAAGGAACACAAAAATTAGACATCCTAGACCTGAATGAATTAAATATTCTTATTAAATACTTTGTTCTTTACATAGTTGAATGTGCTGACAACAAAATCACACAAAAATGATCTATGGAAATCAAATTTATCAACCCATGGAGGTCTGGATTTGGAGTCACACTCAAAACTAAAGTGGAAAAACCAGTGACTGTAAAAATGAAAAACACACTACAGGCTGATCCAGCTTTGATGTAATGTCCTTAAAACAAGTCAGAATGAGGCTCAGTAGTGGGTGTGGCCTCCACGTGTCTGTATGACCTCCCTACAACGCCTGGGCATGCTCCTGATGAGGTGGTGGATGGTCTCCTGAGGGATCTCCTCCCAGAACTGAACTAAAGCATCCACCAACTCCTGGACAGTCTGTGGTGCAACGTGGCGTTGGTGGATGGAGGAGACATGATGTCTCAGATGTGCTCAATTGGATTCAGGTCTGGGGAACGAGTGGGCCAGTCCATAGCATCAATGCCTTCATCTTGCAGGAACTGCTGACACACTCTAGCCACATGAGGTCTAGCATTGTCTTGCATTAGGAGGAACCCAGGGCCAACCGCACCAGCATATGGTCTCACAAGGGGTCTGAGGATCTCGTCTCGGTACCTAATGGCAGTCAGGCTACCTCTGGTGAGCACATGGAGGGCTGTGCGGCCACCCCACACCATTACTGACCCACTGCCAAACTGGTCATGCTGGAGGATGTTGCAGACAGCAGAACGTTCTCCACGGCGTCTCCAGACTCTGTCACGTCTGTCATGTGCTCAGTGTGAACCTGCTTTCATCTGTGAAGAGCACAGGGGCCCAGTGGTGAATTTGCCAATCTTGGTGTTCTCTGGCAAATGCCAAACGTCCTGCACGGTGTTGGGCTGTAAGCACAACCCCCACCTGTGGACGTCGGGCCCTCGTACCACCCTCATGGAGTCTGTTTCCGACCGTTTGAGCAGACACATGCACATTTGTGGCCCGCTGCAGGTCATGTTGCAGGGCTTTGGCAGTACTCCTCCTGTTCCTCCTTGCACAAAGGCAGAGGTAGCGGTCCTGCTGCTGGGTTGTTACCCTCCTACGGCCTCCTCCACGTCTCCTGATGTACTGGCCTGTCTCCTGGTAGCGCCTCCATGCTCTGGACACTATGCTGACAGACACAGCAAACCTTCTTGCCACAGCTCGCGTTGATGTGCCATCCTGGATGAGCTGCACTACCTGAGCCACTTGTGTGGGTTGTAGACTCCGTCTCATGCTACCACTAGAGTGAAAGCACCGCCAGCATTCAACAGTGACCAAAACATCAGCCAGAAACAGAGGAACTGAGAAGTGGTCTGTGGTCACCATCTGCAAAACCACTCCCTTATTGGGGATGTCCTGCTAACTGGCTATAATTTTCACCTGTTGTCTGTTCTATTTGCACAACAGCAGGTGAAACTGATTGTTGATCAGTGTTGCTTCCTAAGTGGACAGTTTGATTCTACACAACTGTGATTGACTTGGAGTTACGTTGTGTTGTTTAAGTGTTCCCTTTATTTTATTGAGCAGTGAATTGTTTTCAAAAGTCTTGAGATTCCACTGTGAGCTTTGTTAACCCCATTTGGAGGAAATATTTGTGGTAAACCAGACACACACTTTGGGACTAAAAGTGGTTGCAGTTTATTTTTAGAGAACAAGGCTCTCATGTTTACAACACAAAAACTTTCTCTCACACATCCAGTTATTTGTTGCCCGTTCTCCAAGAGTTTCTGGCACCTAAGTCAACATGAACATGTGTTTTTCTTGGCTGTGTTCCAGTCCTCAAACAGAGTGGCTCAGCTGTGAGATGTTGGATGCATGTGGTTGGCTTAGCCTGATGCATTGGTGTGCCTATTCATGCAACACACTGGTTTATAGTAAAAAAGTTTAGCTACTGAACAGATGACAGAAATCCAATGTTAGATTCGGTAACTTTTGTTTGTGTACCTAACTTAAAGGGAAACATATTTTTAAAGGTTCCATATCATGCTATTTTAAAACATTGAGAGCAAAGGTAGGCACAATATATGATAAAATGTTACCGTTGGCTCTATTGAGATGTAATTTATTTCAAATACGAGTTATTTTTATCAGTCTGAACTTATACCTTGAAATTAAATGCTTCATTTCAGCAAAGCTCTGCCCACGCCTGCTACGACAAAGCGCACCTACAACAGCGTCTTAGGCAAGCCTGCTGTTGTATTGGCTATGGTGGTCCAGTGGAATAAGCATCTGCCTTGTGTCTCGTTTTGATGACGCCGGTTCGACTCCCGGTGGTGTCTGCAGTAATTTATGTAGCCAGCTGAAGCAGATTTCATTTATTTATATTTTAGTTTTATTATTTTCTGCAAAATATTTTGTGTCTAAAGATCTTTGAATTTCGTTGTTTCCAAGCAGCTTTTTAGTTGATTTACTCTGCTCACATCACATGGACTCACACTGGCTAATAAACAAAGAAAGTAAAAAACAAACAGATCAGTCCTTATACTTTAAACAGTTTACCAATAAAGGGTTGAAAACTTAATAGTAGAAAGTGAAAAGAAGAAAAAAGTTACTGCTGCGACCAGGAGGCGAACCTGCATGCTAGTCTAACACTCTAACCACTGAAGCTGTTGGAAAGCAATTGTCACCTAACACACCTATCCTGTGCTGGCTATTATGTGTGTCTGTAGATGCAAGGGCATGATGAAGCAGCCCCAAAGTCACCTGCTTCCATAAACACAAATTTAGATGTTGTTAGCGAACTGCCAACACACACGCATCAGCATCGCTGAAGCCCTCTGCAGGAATAGAGACCTACTGACTCTGATCTTTAGAAACAAAGCTTTACCATATACCTGATATATTCCTGGACATGTTCCTCCTCTCTGGTAATTCAAAAATAAATCGCATTGATGACCCATGTTCCCCCTGCAGCCGTGAAACATGCAAATCGTTTCATCTGCAGCACATGGACGGGAGGAATTATGCTTTTTCAATGTGCTGACACCGTAAAGCAGTTAGAAAACTTTTCAAACAGCTCTGCAGAGGGCCTATAATGTTACTCCTGCATTATTATGGCATCTGCAGTGTTTCTCAATTATTTTCTATCATGCCCCCCTAGAGAACTTATATTTTTTGCGCCTCACCATCCTCTGTGACAGTTACACATGCGTGCGCATGCACGCACGCACGCATGCATGCACGCACACACCGTATGGCAAGCCAAAGGTGACAAAAAAGAGTGCATTTAAAACACTTGTAATGGCTGCCAAAACGTGTATCTTGAACGCACGTTTTGACACCAAAGGGGACAAATAAGCGCCCCTAAAAATTTTCATAATGGCCGCCTAAACCTTGTATGGAAAGCCAATGGTGACACAAAAGAGTCTGGAAGATTCTGGAGACAGTTTCTTCCCCTTTTCACAAACCCTGGAGAAAAGCTCTCCATGGACTGTATCAGGAAACTTGTCGTGATTGTCTGGACTGATTCTGGCAGCAAGAGAAGGGACCTAGAAGAGGAAACAATTTTTCACTGGGAATGGTGGCTGAGGGGCATTCAGGGTGAGTATTTGCAGAGAAAAATGAAATTCCTTTTACTTTATATTTTTGTGAAGGTTTTTGTGTTGGTAAACCAAAAATAGTTGTGTATTTGTTAGCGATTCCGTATAGTGGTCATTTAAGCTACATTTATTTCTTCTTCTTAGCCTTAGGATCCCTTCAGAGTTATATGGTTAATTACATAGAAATTTTAAAATCAACATCAGATAATTAATTATTCAGAGATGGAAACAGCATTTTATGCACAGGAAACTTAAAATGTCTAAGTTATTAATCTGTCTTGTTATTCTGTTTTATTGAAAAGTGTTGTTTTGTCATGGTCTCTGGGTTTGCTGTGTTTAGTAAGTTTGGTTTCTTTTTCATTTAGTAACTTTTGATCTATTAGGTTTGATTTTCTGTCTTTCTTTTCTTGTTTCCAAGGGTTTTTTGTGTTTTTAATTCACCTTATCTAGTTTTGTGGTTACTTGTTCATTGTGCTATTGTTGGCTTGCCGTCAGACTTTTGTTTTTTTCCTGTTTCCTATCCACTTTCAGCCATTTTTACATCATCTCTTCGTTTCTGTTTTGTAGGTCAATATCTACCTCTAAACATGATACGTCTTTTTAACTAATCGTCACTGTTGTGTTTAAAGAGTAATATTGTAAAGTGGTTCATTTGTGGTTGACAAGTTCACCAAGGCTGTCAATGTAATGATTTTGTGAAATGTCTTTGTTTCAACAGAGAGGGAGATGGAGATCTCATTTGAAGAAATCCTTGTCTTTGCAACAGAGGCAGACTGCATCCCACCTCTCGGGTTTCATCAGTCCTGCTACGTTGAATTCTACAACCAGGAGCCAGACACTCGCAGGATGCCGTACTCATCTACCTGCAGCCTTTCCCTCTTTCTACCCAGGGGGTCAGTGAGGAAAAGGGAGTTCAAGGAACGTATGCAAAATGCAATAAAGGGGTCTCATGGCTTTGGAAAGGTCTGAGCAGAAACCTATGGCGCAGAGTCCAAAGAGACATCGTGGACTGTTTTCAGGTTGTTTGAGTGACAACCATGTGTGTGTGTGTGTGTGTGTGTGTGTGTGTGTGTTTAAAGCATGTTTATTATTTACATTACCACTTTACCTCAATTTATTCTGCCACATAAGCATTACATGCAACATCCTCTTTTTGATGCTGCTAAAGTCAAGAAATGATATCCTTCCAGATAGTGTTGAGCTCACGCTCTCTGAGGTTTATTCATTGAAAGTTAGTCTCCAGACAAAAGCACCTTAACAAAACTTAAACGTTTCTCCTGTTGTGTCTCATGTTGAGACACATTGTGGCACAGATGCTGGGACAAAGCTAGATCTCTGGTCTTTGACACAAAAATATTTTGCAGGAAATAATTTATGAACCACTAAAATATTTTCATCAGGAGACGTTTCAGTCTCAGACCTTCCTGTCCAGCCTGAGTTCTCTTGAGCCAGTTGTGTCCCTCTGGTGGTCACACAAGAGATGTTTGTCTCCATAATACCAAGTTAAACGAAGAATAATCCAACAATTTTAATCTCCATCATCCCTGTACTTAATTAACGTTCACCTTATAAAAACAGTGAGATAATTGCGGCTGCATAAACATAAACAGTTGTCGGATATTTCACGAATTTTTATGGATATTTTGCTGTTGCTTGGTGAGCCTTTGGACTGCTGATAAGACAGAGACCAGCAGGTCAATGTCATGAGAAGGATTAGCTGAAGAGAAGCTGCCAAACAAACATCTGGCTCATTTATTACATCGGTTTTATGATGTATAAAAATGCATTTATTATTTAATTTTATACAGAGTTAACGTTATTCATCAAATATAAATATTTCATATCCAACTTGGTGGGTTAAATCTGTGTTAAAGGTTCCATATCATGAAAAATCCACTTTTTGGAGCTTTTTACGTGATATTGTCATTTCCTCATGAGAAATACCCCCAAACCCTTTTTTGGCTGCATTCATGCATTTTTCCATCTCAGCTGCAGTTTGGTCGATTTTCTTCCTGCAAACAGGAGAAAGTAGCCCACTTGCATCATCAGGTATTTCTCCTCCCCCTGAAGCTGGCCTAGTCTCGGTCCTGAAACCTGGATATTCTGACAAATTACTTCTGCATTGGGGACAAAACACTGCCGTAAAAAACCTATGTCGCGTCTACAGACACACGTAATGGCCAGCACAGGATACTGTATGTGTGTTAGGTGACAAAGAGATTCAGTGGTGCAGTGGTTAGAGTGTCCGACTGGCATGTAGTTTTGCGCAGGTTCCTCCTGGTCGCGGTAGTAACGTTTTCTAGACTTTTAGAGATAAAGGGCAATTTAGAAATGGGTCTGTAATTTTTAGGCTGAGAGGAGTTCAAACTAGGTTTTTTAAGGATTGGTTCAACAACAGCATGTTTGAAAACAGAAGCCAGAGCCAGACTGGAGGGATAGATTAATAAAATCCACAATGCATGGGCCAATTTGGTCTAAGACCTTTAGAAGTAAAGCAGTTGGGAGAATGTCAATGGGGCATGAAGTTGGTTTCATGTTTTTTTTTTTAACAAGCCTCCTTATGTCAGCAAATTCAGCCCTGGCCCTGGCTACATGTGTAGTCTGGGAAGACTGCAACTGATGATCCATTATAACGATTCTGGCCATGGGTACGTGCATGGGTGAGAATGTCCACACAGTCTTGATAGTATTGTAGCTTAGCCACAATAGGTCATGGCTCTATTACTCATCTGTTTACCTGCTCGATGGGATTGGTCTACTGTTAGTTCTTTTTCCAGCTGCAGATTTTAGCTTCCATTGTGGTCGTGCTGGACTCCGGTCACTCAGGTATTCCAATAATTCGAACATTACATCTCCTCGAATGGCTTTCCAAATCTTCACTTTTCTCCTGTAGCTTGGAAAGTTCCTTCCATAGTTCCCCTACCTTGCTCCGAAGAGCTACAACCTCGTCCAACAGGGTGGACAAACCATCTTCCACCTCCTTAACCCTCATTCCAACCTGCACAACATCTGAGCAGATCTCTTTTGAGAAAGGGAGGGGATTTAATGGCGTGGTGAATTCTGGCGTGACACTGTGGCCTTACATTTGGCTGTAATTTCCACATGCATCCCCTGATCTGCACAAAATTGAACATGATAGATTTTAATCTAGTCCCTAAAATTCCTGTATGCAAATTGCTGGTACACATGGTCTATTTCCTCCACAGCACCCTCTATATAGATTTAAAACTTTAATAATTTCTTCAAACAAGTTCACAATTGCACCAAACATACTTTGTGTCATCCCACATCATCATTTAACACATTCAGGTAGTCATTTGTTGAAATCAATTCAATTTAGCTCCAACCCCTTAGAGTCACTTGGCAATAAATAGTACATGATCTCTTTCACACCAAACTGCACACAAATGATCTTTGTCAACCTAAGAACAGCTGAGTGAGATTATACTAGATTTTAAAACAGCCCTCCACCCCACTTCCACCCCCAAACAGGAAGTGGCTACAGCATCCCTTTAGAAGTTTAGATTTTCACTAAATTTAAAGCTGCAATAGCAAATTTAAAAAACAAATTAGCTTTTTTCATGTCTCTTAACAACGTTCTAACATAGTATAGCTATAAATTTATTGTAGCTATAACAAAAATGAAAAAAATTAATAAAGTGGTTCTCTCGCATTTGTCTAAAAACCTTCGCCAATAAAATGTTTTGGACGAAAGCAGCCATTGGACCATCTGGTTGCCTCGTGGTGGCATGCAGAACTCATTTAGCCTGGCAAGCCATCCTATATGTGAATATATAGTCTGACTACGACCCATAGACAGAGCTCAGTCATGGGGCGGAATCTACAGTTGTCTTTGAGACTGTCTCCACATTCTATTGGACAACAAACAAGGTGACGTACACACCGCTACAGATGTCAGTCAACGCGGCAGTCCGCCATACACTGTCAAACAAGATGCAAATACATCCTTTTTGTAAATAAAGGACTTAAGCACCTCTATCTGCTCTTGACTCAAAGAAAAGCCCAAGTCTAAGTAGTCCGAAGTTGATGCCAAAGCTGTTTCAAACAAACCGTCGCTATCTTAGTTTCGCTCAGTCGCAGTAACATCCCGCCCACCAAACCGATAGAGCGCTGTGGTTGGACAGCTACAAGACTGGTCTGGCCTGCTGAGGCTCTAATGGAGCATGGCTAGACTGACATGCAGAGCAAAATCATTTTGCTTCGGCTATTGTCTGTCTAGATTTCTAGGCTAGAATTAATTGGCAGGTTTGGATGGGACACTGAATTGGGTTGAGGCACGAACGTGACCGTTCACGTTGTCCATAGTTGCAGGGGTTAAGGTAGCAATGGTGTGGCAGTGCATATGCATCCCCAGTTGCGACACTAGGCCAGATCGGTGCTGAGCTGCGAGGGCCTAATGACATTGCTTGCATCTTTATTTTTATTTTTGTCTTACATCTAAATTTTATGTGTGTATTTTAAATTTTTATGCTAAACTTCACTGGTTTATGTTTTTGCTGAAAACCACATTGAATTGCCTCTGTGTATTAAATATACAATATAAATAAAGCTGCCTTGCCTATAGCACAGCTCTTACCTGACTCATGGACAGCAGTGTCAATAGCACACATCTGCAGATTGTCTTCTGGGAAAATCTGGAGACAGTTACTGGGGCCCAGTATGGTGCCCTGAGGAATTGCTGTTAGAATTTTATAAAATGAAGATTTGCAGTTGTTGATGACAAGTAATGTCTATGCTGTTAACAGTGGGCCTTTATACGGGGTTAGGATTGTTTTCCACTTATTCATA
This sequence comes from Aphyosemion australe, assembly GCA_006937985.1. Classification (NCBI taxonomy): domain Eukaryota; kingdom Metazoa; phylum Chordata; class Actinopteri; order Cyprinodontiformes; family Nothobranchiidae; genus Aphyosemion; species Aphyosemion australe. Next base: position 107,792 of record SSNS01000026.1, read on the forward strand.
TGGGCTAAGTTTTGCTGTTTATGACCCAAGTTTTGTAACTTTTCTATTTCTTCGGGCAAACAAGTCAGAAAATTAATTCACAAAAATTGAAAAGTGACTTAATTAAAACATAATTAATGTTTAAATGTTTTGCACTTTCAGGTACATCCTTTTTCCTACCTCACCCTGGTTTCAACATCACATTATTTAATGAATTCTAGTTAAAAAATTTAAGCAAGTTTCCCTCATGTTTTTGAGAATATTGGCCTACTATAGGGGTAAAAGCTGCAGCTGGGTACGAGTGTGCACATGGGTGGCAACAATTGGAAAATGCCAGTAATCTGAGGGTAATAGCTCGTTGCAACATATATAAAAAAAGAACTATGAACTAGTACATTATTGGAACAGTGAACTATGAGCCGAACTTGTTCATTTACCCAATCATTTGCCCTTATCTTATTCTCTGTCTCAACTCTCATTCTTTCTGTCTGCATCTCTCTTCTATATTTCACAACCCCCTGGAGCCCGTGAAAGAATGCAATGCGTAATTAGGAGGAATTTGGAGGGAATTCTCATTTTTTCTCTGTGTTCCTGACAGTTCATTCTCATTGCTCATGCCTTACTGTTGACATAAGCATTCCATGTCTGTACTATATTTATCTGACCTGAACACTCAAAATTAATTCAGTGCTTCAAAGATAACAAAAGAGACCAGACTTTGTGCTCAAATTATGAGACTGGAAATACTTAATTACTGGCAGGTCAAAAGTAAGAATATTGTTTGGGGGCCTCATTTCTAAAGCTTGCTTACACACAAACGGGGTCTGAAAACCTACCCTTTTTTCCTGATGGTGGGTGGTACCTTGGTCTGCCTGCGTATTTGCAGCTCTCGTATCTCGGGCTGGACGTTTTTGGCATCTGTTGGCTTGTTCCTTCCTGGTGGGGTTTGGGCCCTGAGTTCTGTCGGGTCTCTGCCTTTGGGTTGGGCGCCCTTGGGTCCCGGGCCACAGGGTTCCAAGCTCAATCTACCTTCGAGTGGGCGGTTTCAGGCGGGCCTGGGGGCTTGCCATTATTATTTCCTGGGCCTCTGGCATGGCTGCTGGTTGGCCCCCCCGGGGATCCTCTGCGCCCATCGGGAGAGGGGTTGGGGCTGCTCCGGTGGCGGTCTCCCTGGGGTCTCCACACAGGTGCTCACATGGTGCTCTCACAAGTATGGGTTTGGGTGTTTTTAACACAACCTAAGGCTGTGGTTGGCACTATATGCACTAGGATTTATTACCATGTGCTTTTCAGCAAATATGCTGCTGTTATACATCCTCATGTTGTTGGCGCAGTGATGTTTTGGTTCTGTTTTACTTTTGTGTGTCCCTTTTTTTTCTCTCTCTCTTTCTACAGGTCTGGGGTTTGCATTCTTTATTGTTTATTTTTGCCCCCCCCCCCCCCCCCCCCCCCCCCCTTCTCTTTCATTTCCATGTCTGTCGGGATTTAAAACAACAAAAAGCATTTCTAATAAAGTTTTGATATCAGGGGGGGCATTATAGCTCCACCTGAGAGATGGAGAGGCTTTTTTTGGCACTCAGACATCAATTCTGATTGTTGCACAGCTGGACAGGACACGGAAAAACAGACTGGTGCGGTTGGCCCTGGGTTCTTCCTAATGCAAGACAATGCTAGACCTCATGTGGCTAGAGTGTGTCAGCAGTTCCTGCAAGACAAAGACATTGATGCTATGGACTGGCCCGCCCGTTCCCCAGACCTGAATCCAATTGAGCACATCTGGGACATCATGTCTCGCTCCATCCACCAACACCACAGACTGTCCAGGAGTTGGCGGAGGGTTGGACTAAAAGTCATATCTCGATATTTCTTAGATAAATGGTGATACTCGATATATATATCAATACTTTTTTTGTGATATAATTGGGGCTTCCCCCAAACCATTTGTGTCCCTGTTAGATTCATTTTTTTCCAGAGGCAAACCCTTTAAAAACAAAAAATAAATTAAAGACACATGTCAAAGCTCATTCAGACACCTTTATTGATGTCAAAATGTAAACAACAACTTGAGCAAAAAAACTACAGTTTTAACAGTAATAATAAACAGACTTGTTGACTGAGATTGACAGCTCTGTAAATAAACATGTCAATTTAACCTTTCATCAGTTTCTTCAAAAAACATGTAAACAAGCCAGGTCATTCTCTTTGTGCAAAATTAAAAAAACATGTAAACAAGCCAGGCAATTCCTACCTTGTGCACATCTCAAATAATAAGAGCAAAAGGATATGAAGTCAAAAAGTAACAAAGCAACTTCTGTACAATTTACAGATTTTGTGTCAGGAAAACTAACCTGTCCACACTGTCAGGTTTTAGGGATGCCCTGTGGTGAGTTACAATGTTCCCACTGCAACTAAACACCCTTTCAGAAGGTGAGCTGGTGGCTGGCACACAAAGGTACCTTTTTGCCAGGCGGCTCAATGCAGGAAAGTTAATTTTATTATTATTAAACCTTTATTTAACCAGATGAGTCAATTGAGAACTCATTCTCATTTACAACGACGATCTGGCCAAGAGGCAGCAGCAACAGACACATAGTTAGCTTTACACAAACAGATAAGATAAAAAAGAAAAAAAATGCAGATAAAAATAAGATAAAACAGCTAGACATAAAAACAAAGGACTGTTCTCATATATAATATGTACAAGCCATCAAAACAGACTTAAAACAATCTTTAAGTACTCAGAAGCAGGCACATTGATCAGAAACTATTGAATGCAATAAATTATTGAAGGTAGATAATGGAATGTAGGTAGTGAGCTTTAGTGATTTTTGCAGTTCATTCCACTTAATGTCATGTTTCTGCCACCGTTTCAGAGGGTCGGTATCTTTCTCTACACAAACTAATGGCAAGTAGCTCAAAAGCTCAGTTTCTACTGTATCCTTCTGTGTGTGTGTGTGTGTGTGTAGTGCTTGTTGTAGTAGGTTTGGTGTTCTCAAAGAAGCTTGCCAGAGATGTTTTCTTTTTAGATGTGGGTGGTACTGCAACTGCTGCCTCGCCTTGGTCTGCAGGCTCAGGCACACAGCTGACCTGGTCACTGGGCAAAGACTCCACCTCTGTGATGACTTTATGCTTTAGTGCATCGAGTTTTTCACCTGAAATGTACGTAGCCTTTAATCGGGGATCCAGTAATGAAGCGATGTCCAACAGGTCACAGGTGTATGGATCAGGATATTTGCTGTTGAGGAAGTCCACAATGCAGGACTTGATGGACTTGCAGAGCTCAGTATCTCCCTCTTCAGGTGCCAGGAGACTGTTGGTGAACAGGTAAAGCACAGGCCTGTATGAAAGGGTGAGAGAGTGTCAGTGAAGTCTTGAAGGGGTTTCAGAGCATTCTTGATTGTCTCCAAGACCTCTATGTTCTGCCAGGTGGGGACAAGTGGTCTGGTTTACTTGTCAGAAGACAAGACTTTAGAAAGTGCCCCTTCCTGCTCAAGGACCCTCTCAATCATCTGTAGTCTTGATCCCCAGTGAGTGGCTGACTCAGTGATTAGCTGGTGACCTGGTAGACCCAGGTGTATTTGCACATCAGTCAGGGCTTTTCTCTTCCAGCTGTAGGAGAAGCAGCTGACAACTCTCTTACAGAGAGAAATGGCTCTTGTTACCCGGGCATCATCCAAACTGTGTCCTATATAAACACACAAAATTGAAAACCACATTTTAAAATCACTAATTATTTAATTAGGTCAGTCTGGTCAAAGTTTAGTTGTGAAGCACATCTTAAACACAATCTCAGTTAAAGACACACTCTGATGAAAATCATGTTTTTCCTGTTCTTAATATGTTCTTGTGGCATTTTTCTTATGCTAGAGGACATATATTAAGAAAATTGCATTTCCTAGTATTTCTGCATTCAAATCCCTGTGAATCAGCAGCACTTTGAAAAAGGCAGACTAAAACAGCCTGTGCTGCTGAGAAGATGCCAACCTAATATTCAAAGGCAGTGCGTTCCAAAGCCTAGGGGCCACTACAGAAAAAGCCCTGTCACCTCTGAGCTTACGTCTCGTTCTTGGGACTTCCAGGAGCATCCTATCAGCTGACCTCAGAGACCGTGCAGGAGAATAAAAAAACAGTAGCTCAGAGATGTACCTTGGAGTAAGACCATGCATAGATTCAAAAGCCCATAAAAGAATCTTGTACTGGATTCGAAAACAAACAGGCAGCCAGTGCAGTGAGGCCAAGACAGGAGTAACATGCTCCATCTTTTTTGTGCCAGTAAACAGACGTGCAGCTGCATTCTGCACCAATTGAAGACGTGAGAGGTGGGATTGTGAAACACCAAAGTACAAGGAATTACAATAATCAAGCCTTGATGTAATAAAAGCATGAATTACTGTTTCAAAATCCTTTTTTAACAGCAAGTTTTTTACCTTGGCGATTCTTCTTAGTTGATAAAAACTAGATTTAGTCACCGCACTGATCTGCCTGTCCAAGACAAGATCCTCGTCCAGTACTACAGCCAGGGAGGTCACATTCTGTCTCAAGAATGGGGCAAGCTGACCAAGGTCAACCGCACCAACCCCAGACGAAGCACTTGGACCAAAGACCACAACCTCTGTCTTTTTAATCATTAAAAATAGAAAGTTAGGACACATTCATTGCCTAACCTCTATGAGACACTATGAGAGAGACTGCAAAGAGTGATTGTGGCCACTCTTAAAAGGGACGTAAACCTGAGTATCATCTGCATAGCAGTGGAAATGACACCCATGTTTCTTAAGAATTGAACCTTGTAGCATGGGCTAGTGCCACATATTTAAAGAAGGATCAATAAGATGTAATATTTCATATAAATATGAACCATAATTTGACCAGCTGTGGTTGTCTTGTGGCTTACTGTAATCTTTTGAGTCTTAAAGAATTCATCTGCTTTAAAAATTTCAAATAAATAAGTACCATATGTTTTGTTCACACCTTATTAAAGTCCATATTTGTTAAATGATCAAACTCCAAATTACACTTTTAACTTATTAAAATAGTTTTTTTTAATTCTAGTCCTTGGGAATCACTGTCCTGTTAATGTTCCAGTTTAACTCCATGTAATAAAATGAAGAAACATCTAAATGATGCAGAACAGAGCATTCCAGAGACGGGTTTTAAATTTAAATAATAGTTCTGGTTTTTCAATGGAATTAAATTAATTTATTTTGGAAATTATATGAAAAAATGTCCTACTTTCTGCTAGAATTACACATTACTTGATAACTACAAATGAATCAAACAAATCATCATCACACACTGGTGAAATTACATCTCTGCATTTGACCCATCCCTGTGGTGGGGAGCGGTGAGCTGCGGCTGTGGCCACGCTCGGGAACTATTTGGTGGTTTAACCCCCCAATCCAACCCCTTAGTGCTGAGTGTCAAGCGAGGAGGCATTGGGTCCCATTTTTTCAAAGTCTTTGGTATGACCCGACTGGGAATCGAACCCTGATCTCCCAGTCCCGGGGCGGACACTCTACCACTAGGCCACCGGAGCAGGCCGTGCTAGCATTAGCCAGACAAAGCATTAGAACTATATTAACTCCATACTAATGGTACAAATAGCGTGACGTTCTGTCGTGTTAGTGTCACTTTACACGTCCAAAAAGAAGATGAAATAAGTTAAATAAAGGTTAGAAAGTCACTGAAAATGAACTTACCCAGAGTGTTTAGCTAAAGCTAGCTGCTGCTGCTGTCGCTGAGCTGAGATGAATAGGGAAGACCCGTAGCGCTCACTGATTGGTCGATTCTGTTCCCCGCCCTCTCCCCCTCCTCACCCCGCTCCGCTCTCACCTCTGATAGGTTCAGCTGCTTTTTGTAACAAACACAGAGCAACAAGTGTTTCAAAAGGCATCCGTGTGAGAGGAGAGTTGTACACTTGTGAAATTAAAGCTGAGCATGTGCAGAAACAGATCTGTAGACTTGTGTTCATAGAGTTGTAGCTGAAAAATGCTACACACAAGTTTATTTTATTTCACATGCATGTGAGTTTTTATTACAAGTACATATTTATCTTTACAAGTTTACAGGTGTTATTGTGCAGCTTCTCACATTGTACTGCACACACACACAGACCTAAAATGTTCAAGCTCACATTTTACTGCACACACACTCACATCCAATCTTCAAGCACACATGGCGTTGTACAGACACACACAACAGAGCTACAAGCTCGTCCATTTTGAAACATATTGATCGTTTCAAAAATCAGACGTGTGAGAAGAGAGCTGTGCACTTGTAAGAGAAGAACTGAGCATGCGCAGAAACAACTCTGTAGACTTGTGTTCACAGAGTTGTAGTTGAAAATGTTACACACAACTTTATTTTATTTCACATGCATGTGACTTTTTCTTACAAGTACACATTTATCTTTACAGGTTTACGCATGTTGGTGTGCAGCTTCTCACATTCTACTGCACACACACACGCACACAATTTTCAAGCTCACATCATGTTGTACAAATACACACAACAGATCTACAAGTTTGGCCATTTTGAAACATAATGATCTCCATAACTTCATTGCGTTGTGATGTTACCTGCTGGATAGCGGCTCTTAGACCAAACTAAGATAGATGTCTCTGGGCAGATATCAGAGTGTCTGCAGCCTTGATGACCTGTAAGTTAAAGTGTTACTGAAGTTCATTTAGGAGAAAAACCATGGATTGATGTCGCTACAACCTAGAGGTAACATATACAAAGAAAACAACAGTGGGCCCAACACAGAACCCTGGGGAACCCCACAAGAGAATGAGGCATTAGAGGAAGTGAAATCCCCTAATGAGACACTGAAGGTTCTGTCAGCCAGGTACGACACAAACCAATCCAGCGCGACTCCACGAACACCCACAAAATTTTCCAGCCTAGAAATCAGGAGAGAATGATCTACAGTATCAAATGCCGCCGATAAGTCCAACAGTACCAAAATAACAAAGTCTCCGGAATTTGTTGCCAATAGAATGTCATTGAAAACCCGGAGCATTGCTGATTCTGTACTGTGGGCTGGCTTGAAACCAGACTGGAATTTTTTCCAAAATGTCATTTCCTATCAAATACTCAGACAACTGAGAGTAAATTACCGTAAATCCTCTAATATTGGCCTGTATTCCATTACCGGCCGGGTCTCCTATATTAGCCGGTAAATAAAGGCCGGTTTCTAATAGTGGCTGGGGCTACTATTAAAAACAGTGTGTGTGGTTTTTTTTTTTTTTTTTGGAGATCGACGGTAAAGTGAGCCCTCACTCGATTTTTCGAGGCGCACGTATAACAAGTTTTACGGTAACAGCGGACTAGTGGATCATATTCTCCGGCTGCAAGATGAGCAGAAACAGAACGGAAAATGTTCCCAGATAGCAAAATTCAATTGAATCAACATTTAAATATGGTTTGGCAGAAACGTTGAAATTGCATTGAATCCTGACGTTGAATGGATATGGAAAATGTCCCCTAGGCTTAGCGTTGAATCAACATTGGATTTTCAACTTTACTGATGTTAAATCAACAGTGATTCAACCATCATCTAAATGTGAATTCATGTTTAAATTTCAGTTGATTTTATGTTGAATCAACATTGGATTTTCAACCATACCAACGCTAAATCAACAGTGATTCAACCATCATCTAAATGTGAATTTTCTGTTGATTTTATGCTGAATCAACATTGAATTTTCAACCATACAGATGTTAAATCAACAGTGATTCAACCATCACCTAAATGTGAATTTACATTTAAATTTCAGTTGATTTTATGTTGAAAAAATGTTACTGAATCAATATTGTTTCAACCAATATCTAAATGCAAATTAAAATGTTAATTTAGCTATTACTAAATGGTTTAATTTAGGTTTATTCCATTACCTTTTTAAAAACATTTTTAAAAACTGAGATAATCATAAAAAAAACATAAAAGATAATCACTTATGCTCCTGAACATTTCTTTGAATACACA
>SSNS01000026.1:128527-145188 GCA_006937985.1 Aphyosemion australe
ATTCAGAACATGCAGAGACACTAAATTATATTTCAGTTCCTGTTTGATTTATTTAGACGTCAATAGAATGTTTCTATTTTTGTTCAATTTACCTTTAAAGCTGGAATATTTTAGTTTAAAAATGAGATCTTTCATTCATCCCAAAAGAGTTATATAATGTTACACATTTAAGTTTTGCTTTACCTCATGGTAACTATAATCTGTAAAAGAATAACATGATAGGAACTGTTCTCACATCACACCCTAGTCACAGGCATCTCAAGGGAGTAAAAACTAACTTTTTGAAGTAAGAAAGGTTCTTTTGCTGAAAACGCTGCAATGTAACATGTGTTAGTGTATTATGGCTAATGCTTCAATTTCATCAACGTTAACCACAGTATGAAATAAGGTGTGTGTACCTGGAGTCCGTGGTGAAGCGATGACTCTCACTGCACAAGCGGGAGCTGGAAGTTGGAGTCCAGCTTTGTGTCCTTAGCCAAAGGTCGAGTCTTTCTGGATCACCTAGAGGAAAAATTCACACAAAAAATATATAATAGAATAAATAATAATTATACTTGATGAACACATAGGTTTGAGGCACTACGTATTTCTGCTAGTAAAATTATAGCTGTTGATATATTTAGATTGAATTGGGACTAGTAAGAATATGATCTGGACTAGGATTAATTATATTGTTGCTATGTAAAATAGTTATTACTAGCAGGTGTGGCTGTTGATTAAATGATAAAACGTTTGCCAAGTGGACTCGGGTCTGCTCACTAATAGATGCCATGAACGACGAGGCGCTTTCTTAAACTACTGGTATTTACATGTTTAGTGACAAACCTGAACACGTGTTACAGTTAGCTCTGCTGCTGTTTACTTTGCATAGATGCAGCCAAAACTTAGATTTTTTCCGGTATTTTATTAGTTCACAAACTCAGGTGTTTTGTAAACAAAGTTTGTGAATGATGCAGCCGAGGCCTGACGTGACCCACAGCAGCGGGAGGAACGGGGCTTTGCTTTTAAGCACCGAAAAAGCTATTTCTTACCCATTTCTTCAGTGCCCTGCTCTACTCCAGTCTTGATTTCATAACTAATTATTATCACAGAAGGACCCGCTGGATCCCAGACCCAAAGCAGAGCTCTCACGCGACTAACATAAAGTAGGTCTGCTCCATAGCGACGCCGGACGACACCGCCGGTCCAGCAGCTGGTCTCTGTATCAGGAGGACTCGGCTGTTCACACACCGGCGTGACAGAAAGGAGCTGACCCTCTCAGAGCAGCCGTGTTTATTAAAGACGAAATAATCGCTCTCTAGTTTTTAACTGACCAACAAACAGCGTTACAGCAAGCACCATATTAAACCCTAATAAATTTATGTCACGGTAAAGAGTATATGTTTATACCAAAGTTTAAACGATGGCTAACTAGCTACTTTGCTAAGCTAAACTAGCTTCAGAGCGTCAGTAGTTGAAAATATAAAAATATAACTTTACTTACCGATAAAAATGGAGCGGAGAGTTCTTGGACCCTCTGTTAGTGCAATCAATGCCACAACAAGCCATTTCTGCCCAACAATATCAAAATTAACATTCCAACATACTACCCAGACGGCACAAGAACTGGCCGAACACAGCTAATGTGACGCCCAGTGACTATAAAGTACGCCAGGGGATAAAGGGCCCTGTGTCCTTCCGGTTTTTCCACGGAGCAAAAAGGCTAGTTAGCTCCTCGGCTCTTCCAACAATCCAAAAGACTTCCGCATATCCAAAAGACGCGCCCCTAATTATTCTCAATTTCAAGCTTTAATTACATCTAAACGGATGTGGTACAAAAAAATTCACCCCCCTCAGAGTTGTCATGGCTGATAACTGGACCTATTAAACCTAAAATGGTTCGTTGTACCAGGCTGTAAGACGTTCTATTTCTGCTGTGAAATTGGCATTTTTAACATGGGGGTCAATGAGGATTGCTCACTTCTGAGACCACCCCCAGTGGATGAGGGGAGAACTGCAACTTTTTATCACTTCCTGGATGTTTCAGGAAATGAGCCGGGGCCTTGGGCTTTGGATGAAAGTATAGAGTATAGTAACAGGGTATCCGCGGAGTCTTGAAAAGTCTTAAAAGTCTTGAAATTGATTTAAGGAAAATTAAGACCCTTGAAAAGTCTTAAAAATTCTTGTTGACTTCAGACTGTGATTTCCACCTTTTGCTGGAGTGGTTCACAGCAGAGTGTGAAGCAGTTGGGATGATGAGAATCAGCTTCTCTAAATCCGAGACCATGGTCTTGAGTTGGAAAAGGGTAGAATGTAGAATTTCTCTGCAGGGTTTCTGGGCTCTCCCTTAGAGATAAGGTTAGAAGTTCCGTCATCCGGGAGGGGCTCGGAGTAAACCTGCTGCTCCTCGACATTGTGAGGAGCCAGTTGAGATGGCTTGGACATCTAGTTAGGATGCCTCCTGGACCAACAGTAGCAGATGAAACGGACCCAAATCATCACTGGCTGTGTGTGAGGTGGAGCGTGTTTGTGTACAGCTGATGTGTGTGGTAATTTTCACCTGCAATTAAGATGAAGTTATGTTAAGAAGGTTATAACCCTACAGCACCAATAACTGCAGGGGGCAGGTAGCCCCAGCTCCCAGAAGCCCCCGCTCCCATCCGCCCAATACAGAGACAGGTCAGCTGCACAGGTAAAGCAGGCCCCAGGTAAGAGAGGCAATGGAATAAATGCAAGGGCATAGAAGCCACCCCCTGGCAACACCAGAGATACATTTTTGCAGGGTGACCACTACCAGACAGAGGCTACCCAGGACAACCCAGGCCAGCCATCCGTAGTCATCTTCTAGTCAGCTATCCTGGACCCAGGGACCTCCCAGACTAGTCTGAACCATGGGTCAGGAGGTGCACCAACACTCCAGTCATGCACCTCTGGTCCACCCTAAGGCAGTATCTGATTGTAAAGTAATTGCCTAACCTATCCTACACATTTCCCCACAGCCCAAGTTCATCAAGCCCTCACCTCACGGGCAAGCCCCCAGCCTGCTAGGCCACAAACATAAACACAGACAATGGAAACAGAAAGGATCTGACAGTGAGTAATCCAGAGCACTCCTAAACTGTGTGAAGTTGATTACTAATGGTGCTTACACACTAGCACCATCTCTACCCGCACTAGTCTGGGTATCTTGTGTTCACATCCGGGTGGCCCGGGAATTTCTGGCGCTAAACCGAACGTCTTTTCAGCCCTCTTCCCAAGGCGTTCTACCTTGGGCCGAAACCGGGCCAACACACCCACTGCCGACTGATTGGTCGGCTCAAATTCACGCCTACCATAGAGGGAATCTCCAATTAGCGGATAGAATCAGCCAGCGGGAGCTTCCTGCATGCATGCTTCATTATCATTCTGGATACTGAGGAGTTAACAAGCCTCTGACTGAAGCCGTTTATCTCTGTCTCTGCTGTGAGGAGTGCACAGACACACACACACACACACACACACACACACAAACACACACACGCACACACACACACACACACACACACACACACGCACACACGTANGTTCAATTTACCTTTAAAGCTGGAATATTTTAGTTTAAAAATGAGATCTTTCATTCATCCCAAAAGAGTTATATAATGTTACACATTTAAGTTTTGCTTTACCTCATGGTAACTATAATCTGTAAAAGAATAACATGATAGGAACTGTTCTCACATCACACCCTAGTCACAGGCATCTCAAGGGAGTAAAAACTAACTTTTTGAAGTAAGAAAGGTTCTTTTGCTGAAAACGCTGCAATGTAACATGTGTTAGTGTATTATGGCTAATGCTTCAATTTCATCAACGTTAACCACAGTATGAAATAAGGTGTGTGTACCTGGAGTCCGTGGTGAAGCGATGACTCTCACTGCACAAGCGGGAGCTGGAAGTTGGAGTCCAGCTTTGTGTCCTTAGCCAAAGGTCGAGTCTTTCTGGATCACCTAGAGGAAAAATTCACACAAAAAATATATAATAGAATAAATAATAATTATACTTGATGAACACATAGGTTTGAGGCACTACGTATTTCTGCTAGTAAAATTATAGCTGTTGATATATTTAGATTGAATTGGGACTAGTAAGAATATGATCTGGACTAGGATTAATTATATTGTTGCTATGTAAAATAGTTATTACTAGCAGGTGTGGCTGTTGATTAAATGATAAAACGTTTGCCAAGTGGACTCGGGTCTGCTCACTAATAGATGCCATGAACGACGAGGCGCTTTCTTAAACTACTGGTATTTACATGTTTAGTGACAAACCTGAACACGTGTTACAGTTAGCTCTGCTGCTGTTTACTTTGCATAGATGCAGCCAAAACTTAGATTTTTTCCGGTATTTTATTAGTTCACAAACTCAGGTGTTTTGTAAACAAAGTTTGTGAATGATGCAGCCGAGGCCTGACGTGACCCACAGCAGCGGGAGGAACGGGGCTTTGCTTTTAAGCACCGAAAAAGCTATTTCTTACCCATTTCTTCAGTGCCCTGCTCTACTCCAGTCTTGATTTCATAACTAATTATTATCACAGAAGGACCCGCTGGATCCCAGACCCAAAGCAGAGCTCTCACGCGACTAACATAAAGTAGGTCTGCTCCATAGCGACGCCGGACGACACCGCCGGTCCAGCAGCTGGTCTCTGTATCAGGAGGACTCGGCTGTTCACACACCGGCGTGACAGAAAGGAGCTGACCCTCTCAGAGCAGCCGTGTTTATTAAAGACGAAATAATCGCTCTCTAGTTTTTAACTGACCAACAAACAGCGTTACAGCAAGCACCATATTAAACCCTAATAAATTTATGTCACGGTAAAGAGTATATGTTTATACCAAAGTTTAAACGATGGCTAACTAGCTACTTTGCTAAGCTAAACTAGCTTCAGAGCGTCAGTAGTTGAAAATATAAAAATATAACTTTACTTACCGATAAAAATGGAGCGGAGAGTTCTTGGACCCTCTGTTAGTGCAATCAATGCCACAACAAGCCATTTCTGCCCAACAATATCAAAATTAACATTCCAACATACTACCCAGACGGCACAAGAACTGGCCGAACACAGCTAATGTGACGCCCAGTGACTATAAAGTACGCCAGGGGATAAAGGGCCCTGTGTCCTTCCGGTTTTTCCACGGAGCAAAAAGGCTAGTTAGCTCCTCGGCTCTTCCAACAATCCAAAAGACTTCCGCATATCCAAAAGACGCGCCCCTAATTATTCTCAATTTCAAGCTTTAATTACATCTAAACGGATGTGGTACAAAAAAATTCACCCCCCTCAGAGTTGTCATGGCTGATAACTGGACCTATTAAACCTAAAATGGTTCGTTGTACCAGGCTGTAAGACGTTCTATTTCTGCTGTGAAATTGGCATTTTTAACATGGGGGTCAATGAGGATTGCTCACTTCTGAGACCACCCCCAGTGGATGAGGGGAGAACTGCAACTTTTTATCACTTCCTGGATGTTTCAGGAAATGAGCCGGGGCCTTGGGCTTTGGATGAAAGTATAGAGTATAGTAACAGGGTATCCGCGGAGTCTTGAAAAGTCTTAAAAGTCTTGAAATTGATTTAAGGAAAATTAAGACCCTTGAAAAGTCTTAAAAATTCTTGTTGACTTCAGACTGTGATTTCCACCTTTTGCTGGAGTGGTTCACAGCAGAGTGTGAAGCAGTTGGGATGATGAGAATCAGCTTCTCTAAATCCGAGACCATGGTCTTGAGTTGGAAAAGGGTAGAATGTAGAATTTCTCTGCAGGGTTTCTGGGCTCTCCCTTAGAGATAAGGTTAGAAGTTCCGTCATCCGGGAGGGGCTCGGAGTAAACCTGCTGCTCCTCGACATTGTGAGGAGCCAGTTGAGATGGCTTGGACATCTAGTTAGGATGCCTCCTGGACCAACAGTAGCAGATGAAACGGACCCAAATCATCACTGGCTGTGTGTGAGGTGGAGCGTGTTTGTGTACAGCTGATGTGTGTGGTAATTTTCACCTGCAATTAAGATGAAGTTATGTTAAGAAGGTTATAACCCTACAGCACCAATAACTGCAGGGGGCAGGTAGCCCCAGCTCCCAGAAGCCCCCGCTCCCATCCGCCCAATACAGAGACAGGTCAGCTGCACAGGTAAAGCAGGCCCCAGGTAAGAGAGGCAATGGAATAAATGCAAGGGCATAGAAGCCACCCCCTGGCAACACCAGAGATACATTTTTGCAGGGTGACCACTACCAGACAGAGGCTACCCAGGACAACCCAGGCCAGCCATCCGTAGTCATCTTCTAGTCAGCTATCCTGGACCCAGGGACCTCCCAGACTAGTCTGAACCATGGGTCAGGAGGTGCACCAACACTCCAGTCATGCACCTCTGGTCCACCCTAAGGCAGTATCTGATTGTAAAGTAATTGCCTAACCTATCCTACACATTTCCCCACAGCCCAAGTTCATCAAGCCCTCACCTCACGGGCAAGCCCCCAGCCTGCTAGGCCACAAACATAAACACAGACAATGGAAACAGAAAGGATCTGACAGTGAGTAATCCAGAGCACTCCTAAACTGTGTGAAGTTGATTACTAATGGTGCTTACACACTAGCACCATCTCTACCCGCACTAGTCTGGGTATCTTGTGTTCACATCCGGGTGGCCCGGGAATTTCTGGCGCTAAACCGAACGTCTTTTCAGCCCTCTTCCCAAGGCGTTCTACCTTGGGCCGAAACCGGGCCAACACACCCACTGCCGACTGATTGGTCGGCTCAAATTCACGCCTACCATAGAGGGAATCTCCAATTAGCGGATAGAATCAGCCAGCGGGAGCTTCCTGCATGCATGCTTCATTATCATTCTGGATACTGAGGAGTTAACAAGCCTCTGACTNACACACACACACACACACACACACACACACACACACACACAGTGCTGCCAGGCTGCCACACACAGCAAAGCAGGATGAAATATTAGAGGGCAAAGAGTCTCCAAAAGCACAAGACTGCTCAGGACACCTTTGTTTAAGGAAAACACCGCAGACTTCTCCGTGCTCCTTTGACCAGCCCACATGGTCGGAGAAGCGCTCATGACATCATTGATATGTTCGCGCCAATTTTTTGTGCTGATTTTGTAGACCTCTGTCATGTTCTGCTGTTATGACTCAGCAGGAGTGATGCTACGTATGGAGTAGAGGTCGACCGATATTGGTTTTTCTATTGCCGATGCCGATTTGTGGAAGCTATGGTCAGCCGATGGCCGATGTGTGCTGCCGATTTTTTGGGCCGATTTTCATGGCCGATATATAGAGAATTTCTGCTTAATTTGCATGCTAAAATGTCTCTAATAACTGTGAATGCACAGCATTTGAGTTTAATCATTTTTTTCAACACTGAATTTAACCGATGATTGGATCTTTACTTGCACTTTACACTGTTAAATCATACAAATCAATAAACTGACCAAGTAATAAATAAACAAAACAGGTGAAACAGAAATGCCAGTTGACAATATTTTATTTATTAAGCAACAATTTGTTAGGAACGTATAGAAAATATCAAAACAACAACAAAATAAATAAAAAGTGCTGAAAGCACCATTCTAAAACCAAACCAGCAAAACCTCAAGTACTTGAACCTTTTACTAATAATTCTCAAAACATCTTTGTAAACAAACATTTTAGTGCACTTAACAGCAGCAGCAGAACAACCCCTTGTTTCTGAGATAAGGAAGTTTTGTAAACGTTATAGAACTATATAAAAAGAAATGTTTTTTAGACTCAGTTGAGTTTTCTTCACTTTACATCATTTTTCACTTAACGGTCTCAGTACTCCCAGTTTAAGAATGGCAGATTGTCATGCAGGAAGCATAACATTTCTGCATGTTCTCCTGTGAGGCGGCTTCTCTTGGCATCATAAATATTCCCTATCTCACTAAATACTCTCTCGCTGGGAACAGAGGAGGGAGGTGGACAGAGGTATTTCCTTGCCAGTGGTGATAGAAGGTGGAGGCGGGATGCATTTTGTTTCCACCACTCCAGTGGCTGACCAGTCTGTCTGTCAATCAGTGGCTCACAAAGGTACTGATCCAGCTGCTCAGAGATGTGATGACTGTCATTAATCTGCAGGGTAGGTTTTCCATGAGGCCCTAGGATGTTTGCATACATTTGTTCAAGGACACTAGAGGGACCAGGTAAGTCTTCATCTTCCACCCTTCTCTGTTTTGGATCTGATCCTTGGTCTTCAGTGGTGGCTGTTTTCAGTTGCTCTGACACAATAAGATGCTCTTCTTTCATCCATTGTTTTGCTTTGGTCAGTGTGTCATCTCCAAAGAAGATGTGTCCTTTATACCGAGGATCCAGCAGTGTTGCTAGCACCAAACACTTTATCTCCTCCATCTTGGCAAACCTTTTCTGCAAGCTTTCCAGCATGGTTTCCCTGAGTGTTTTGATCCCCCTTGTGTTAGGACCCTTTGCCTGGAGCACCATCTTCAGCACAGCAATGCTTGGGGTGACACTGGAGATGGATGCCTCTGATCTACTCCAAGGGAGTCCAAGTTCTTTTTGAATTTTTTTCAAATTCTGCTTTGCGAGCACAGAGTGGTTGAAATGTTTTGGCAATAACATCCACCACCACTCGCTGACTGTTGATGCCATCTGTCACCACAAGCTGTATGGTGTGTGCGCTGCAGCTGAGATCAGGTAGTTCTGCCAGTCTGAGGCCTTTAACCATGTTAGCACCAGTGTCACGGAGCACAAGTACAACCCTCTCTTGGTTGATGGTCCAGAACTTCAGCAGGCTGAGGAACATGTTGCTGATGTATTCCCCTGTGTGGGAGCCAGACATGGCTTTGGCATTTAGGACGAGATGTTTTCTCTCCCAGTTGTCATCAATGAAATGACATGTTAGACTCATCAATGCCTCAGTGTCCCCAGACCAACAGTCTGTTGTGAAAGACAAAAAAGGGCCAGCATCCTCAGCAATCAGTACTTTTATTTTCTTCTCAACTTTTTTAACCAAATCATCTAAAATATCCGTGTGGTAGTACTTCTCAGTCTTCAAGTTGTATTTAGATTCCAATGCAGTAACCAGCCTCCGAAAACCAATGCCTGAGACAAATGTAAATGGTTGATTGTCTGTGGCAATCATTTCTGTAACTAAAGTGTCAATTTTTTTTTGACCTAGGATCCGAATTCTGCCATTTACGTTGGGCATCAAACATGGCTGTTATAGTTGGCTGTGATGCACTGGCTGTTGAGGCCGCTGCTTCGTTTTTCTCCTTCAGTGCATTACTATAAGCCTGGAGATGGTGACTCTTAAGGTGACTCCACAAATTTGTGGTGTTTTTCTTCTTTCCTTTTTCTGATCCCAAGCTCACCAGCCCATTACATAGATTACACTGAGCTTTCCCTGGTGTGGGTTTGGTGAAATTCTGCCACACTGGGTTTGCCTTTGGTTGAGCCATCAGATAGAATTTACTAAACAAAAGAAACAATAATTAGTATTTTTGTAATGCAGCCATCTTTAATTTAGTAATAGATATTCTAGAAACATCAATAGTGTGTTTTTTCAGAGTTTTTGTTAACAGAGAATTTCCTCACAAATTACAAACAAAATTATCATAATCAGATCACAAATAAAACAAACTTTTCTTGTTGTACACACAAAATCTGTTCTATATCCATAGTGATTTCTGATATTCTTGACTGCTCATGTTAGGCTAATTGATTGTGAAAACAAATTGTAAAATGCATAAACAATCTTGTGAACACGTCATCTGATTCGGCAATTTTCATTCACAGATTACAAGGTAAAAAAAAACACAAGGGCTTGCATTTATATAGTGATCTTCATCTGTTTTTTCGCTTACTGTGTGTGTAATCTGTGGCATATTCAAAAGACAGAGTTATCGTGACTGAACTGATGTTTGATCGCTAGCTATGTAATGACGTCAGCGTTGTGTCGGAGAGCAGAAAAGCTCGTCGGAGCAAGTAAAGCTCATGTTAGCACAGTTGTCCAGCGTTTTTTGTTCACGTAATGAACACAACAAAATCGAAATTAAAAGTGCCGAATCATACGACGTGTCAAACGACACACTACATTAAAAAACTTCCAAAGCACGCCGGCGTGTGTGTGTGTGTGTGCGCGCGGGGGTTAAGATTAAGATTAAAGCCATCAGTTTGTCACACACACTGGTGTGTGGTGAAAATTGTCCTCCGCATTTGACCCATCCCCGTGGGGAGCGGTGAGCTGCAGACATGGCCGCGCTCTGGAACTTACTTGGTGGTTTAATCCCCCAATCCACTGCAGTACCGCTGCAGCTGTCTCTTCTCCTCAGAGTGAAACTCTCCAACTTCCATACAGAATAAACAATGTAATTCATGAAACTGAAGCTAATATGTTAAAGGGACTATATGGACTTTGAAATTTTCATGCTCGCTATTGCCCCCTCAGGCCAAACGTGTAACTGCAGCTTCAATAGTAAGCTCGTGCACGAGGCATGCATGCTGTACTCATGAATGAAAACAACAGCTGAGTCAGTCCTGCTGCTGATGGCTCTTCTAAATTGTCTTTCAAATCTGCCTCCACACAATCAGCAATGTCCAATACAGAATATAATATAATATAATTATAATATAATAAAATATAATATAATATAATAAAATATAATAGAATATAATAGAATAAAATAGCCTTTATTGATTTTGTACAGGGTACATTGAAATTGGAGTGCCACTCCCTTTGGTGCAAAATGTAAAAGAATACAAAAAATAATGCAGAAATAATATAAATATAAAATCAACAATAATATGTGCAAATATACACAGAGTAGCAGCATTAGTTGGGTTCTGTGCAGGTCACTATTGTAAGCAGAATTTTAGCATATTGAGTGAAACTCAAATAGCACATATAATTGTTAGCCTATATAATAATTATAATTGTTATATAATAATTATAATTGTTATAATTGTCAGCTTCATCCAGGCCAATGCAAGGAAGTTGGTCAACCTTATCCTGGGATGCACACCTATTGCACAAGACAAATAAATGTTATATAATCAGTGAATAGAAAGTGAGAGTGGGGATGTTACTACGGTATTAAAAAAAACAATAATAAAACATACCTTATTGATATTGGAGATACATAATCTGAATCATACGGGTCTAAAGCTCCTTCCTTCTCTTTCCAGCTCTAGTCTGGAAGTAAAAACAGCAGCAAAACATGATTATATATCCTGACATATAGCCATTGCATTTCAATGAGAATCATTTGTTACTTACACACTGTTTCCAAACTATTGGCTTGTTCCTCATCTAAAGAGTTCTTTCAGCTTGTCATGTTTGAGGCGAGAAATCTGACCCAAGACATGCAGAATCAACACAGCTCACGGGAATGGGAAAAAACAAAGAGTTTTATTAATGATTCCAACTGAGGATGACTGACAACGTCAGCAAGGTCGTCTGCAGCGGGGGTGCAGGTTCTGGAACACAAGGGGCGTTTTAAGTCCTGGTCCAAGCAGGTAAGAAAGTATTTCTTTGTGACGAGTCTTACTGTTTCCTGAGGTGTTGAGGACTTGGAGGGAGGGGATGGTCTGAGGTTTCCGGCTTGGATCGGGCGTCCAGGGTGAGGTGAGGGAGCGGAGAGCGGGATGGCAGCAGAGGAGCGAGACCAGTCCTGAGTTGAAATCCAGAGGAGTTTACAGAGACAAGATGACGAGGATTCAGGTGAAGAAACTGAGAATAAGACAAGACTTTAGTCAGAACTTCCTAGTATCTAATGAGTTTACACATTTCCTAGAGCAAATGGCACGAGCTACCCAAGGTGAGTAATCTTCTGGCAAGTTGTATGTGTCAGGCTCCTCTTCTTATAGGTCAGCTGGCTGATGAGCTGATGCGCTGCACCTGGTCCGCTCCCCAACTCCTCTCACCTGTAGCAAAAAACACTCCACACCAGTTAGAAGCAGCAGCCCTTACCTCAGACCATGACANGTGGGGAGGTGGCAAGGAGAACTGGGAAGTTGTGTCCTGATTGGCTGCAACAATTCTCTGGTATAGTTTTACTAACCCAAACTAAAAATGCGTGATTATGATTGAGAAATTTACCTTCCTTTTTTCCTATGCAGCACCCCTGATTTTGCTAAAAATGACAATGTTGTCTACCAACCACAATACCCATTATCACCTGAAAAAAACAGCAGGGATCAGGGGGAGTATTGAGGGGTTGGTTGAGAACAGGAGTCTTGGTCCCATGTGACTCACCTTACCATGCACCCATAATGTCATGTTTGAGGCGAGAAATCTGACCCAAGACATGCAGAATCAACACAGCTCACGGGAATGGGAAAAAACAAAGAGTTTTATTAATGATTCCAACTGAGGATGACTGACAACGTCAGCAAGGTCGTCTGCAGCGGGGGTGCAGGTTCTGGAACACAAGGGGCGTTTTAAGTCCTGGTCCAAGCAGGTAAGAAAGTATTTCTTTGTGACGAGTCTTACTGTTTCCTGAGGTGTTGAGGACTTGGAGGGAGGGGATGGTCTGAGGTTTCCGGCTTGGATCGGGCGTCCAGGGTGAGGTGAGGGAGCGGAGAGCGGGATGGCAGCAGAGGAGCGAGACCAGTCCTGAGTTGAAATCCCGAGGAGTTTACAGAGACAAGATGACGAGGATTCAGGTGAAGAAACTGAGAATAAGACAAGACTTTAGTCAGAACTTCCTAGTATCTAATGAGTTTACACATTTCCTAGAGCAAATGGCACGAGCTACCCAAGGTGAGTAATCTTCTGGCAAGTTGTATGTGTCAGGCTCCTCTTCTTATAGGTCAGCTGGCTGATGAGCTGATGCGCTGCACCTGGTCCGCTCCCCAACTCCTCTCACCTGTAGCAAAAAACACTCCACACCAGTTAGAAGCAGCAGCCCTTACCTCAGACCATGACAGTACCCCCCCCTCAACGGACGCCTCCCGGCGGCCGAGCAGAGGAGGAGGAGCGGGACCGCTCAAAATCCAGGATCAAGGAAGGATCCTCGATGAATGAGCGGGGAACCCAAGAACGGTCCTCGGGACCATAGCCCACCCAGTCCACCAGGTATTGGGTTCCACGACCCCGAGGACGGGAGTCCAGGATCCTACGAACCTGGTAGACGAGACCCCCCTTGTAAAACGTAGGCGGGGGCGGAGGAGACCTAGAGGGACACAGGGGACTAGACAACACCGGCTTGACCAACGAGACGTGAAAAACAGGGTGTACCCGCAGAGAGGGGGGAAGCTCCAATCGGACGGTGAGGGGACTGGGAACCTCAGTGATCTTGTAGGGGCCGATGAACTTAGGAGCGAGCTTCCTGGATGTAGCCTTGAGGTGGATATCTCGGGCGGAAAGCCACACCTCCTGTCCAGGTCGATAGATCGGTGCTGGCTGTCGATGGCGGTTGGCCAGACGACGGTTCCTCTCTGCCGTCCGGTGGAGAGCTGCGGTCGTGGCGGTCCAGGCACGCCGGGCCCCACGAATGAAACGAGGAACCGATAGAGGAGAGTCAACCTGCTGAGGGAACAAAGGAGGCTGGTAGCCAAGCGAGGTTTCAAAGGGGGACCGGCCTGTTGCTGAGGATGTGTGGCTGTTATGGGCGTATTCCACCCAGGCGAGCTGCGAGGACCATGTAGAGGGATTGACAGAGCACACACATCGAAGCATAGCCCCCAACTCCTGGTTCATCCGCTCGCATTGGCCATTAGTTTGAGGATGGAACCCAGACGTGAGCACAGGTCGGGCCCCTAGGGACGTGGCGAAGTCCTTCCAGACCCGAGAAACGAACTGAGGACCACGGTCGGAAAGGATCTCCACCGGGATGCCGTGAAGCCGAAACACATGCCTGATGAGGGGTTGTGCTGTAAGAGTAGCAGAGGGGAGAGACTTGAGGGGTACCAAATGACAGGCTTTAGAGAATCGATCCACCACGGTCAAAATGACAGTGTGGCCCTTAGAAGCAGGTAAACCGGATACAAAGTCAAGAGCAATGTGGGACCAAGGACGAGAGGGCACAGGAAGAGGGCTAAGGAGACCAGATGGGGGTTGGTTTATGGTCTTGTTCCGGGCACAGGTGTGGCAGGCAGCTACATAGTTCTTTACGTCAGCATACAGGGTCGGCCACCAGAAAGACCGTCTGATGAGAGCTACGGAGCGACCAACTCCGGGATGGATTGAGAACTTACTTGTATGAGCCCAATGGATCAGAGCACCTCGAACTCTGGATGGCACATACATCTTATTTGTGGGTCCATGGCTCGGGCCCGGCTCGGTCTTGAGCGCCTCCAGGATCTTGTCTCTGATGTCCCAGGTGAGACTTCCCACCACACAGGCCGGTGGTAGAATGGGGGCTGGCTCGGGTTCGGCATCCGGGGAGAACTGACGAGACAAGGCGTCTGGTTTTCTGTTCTTGGATCCAGGTCTATAGGAAATATGGAAATTAAAACGAGTAAAAAACAGGGACCATCTGTATTGGCGAGGGTTGAGTCTCTTGGCCTCCTTAAGGTACGCAAGGTTTTTGTGGTCGGTCCAAACCATAACTGGTTTCTCCGCCCCCTCAAGCCAGTGTCGCCACTCCTCAAACGCCAATTTGATGGCTAGCAGTTCTCGGTCTCCGACGTCGTATCTGCTTTCGGCGGGAGTGAGGCGCCTGGAAAAATAAGCACAGGGGTGAAGTTTGTTATCACACTCGGCCACTTGTGAGAGCACGGCCCCCACTCCCGTGTCCGAGGCGTCCACCTCCAGGGTGAATGGTTTGGATGCATCCGGCCTGGTAAGAATGGGGGCGGAGGTGAACT
The DNA here is from genome assembly GCA_006937985.1 of Aphyosemion australe. Classification (NCBI taxonomy): domain Eukaryota; kingdom Metazoa; phylum Chordata; class Actinopteri; order Cyprinodontiformes; family Nothobranchiidae; genus Aphyosemion; species Aphyosemion australe. Next base: position 143,329 of record SSNS01000026.1, read on the forward strand.
TAGTCTTGAGTAGCTGGAAAGCGGTTTCCGCTTTGGGGTTCCAAACAAAAGGTTTGTTCACAGACGTGAGTTGGGTTAAGGGTGCAGCAGTCTGACTGTAATTTCTTATAAAACGTCTGTAGAAATTAGCAAAACCCAAGAATCTTTGTAGTTGCTTACGGGTACCTGGAGTTGGCCACTCTTGAACCGCTTGTACCTTCTCTGGATCTGGACCCAGCCGCCCGCTCTCCAAGACAAATCCCAAAAACTTGACTGTGGGGACGTGAAACTCACACTTTTCGGCTTTGACGTACAAACGATTCTCCAGAAGGCGTTGCAGGACGGCTCGCACATGCTGCTTGTGTTGGGAGAGGGATCTAGAGAATATCAGGATATCATCAAGGTAGATAGTAACAAACTGGTTTATGTAATCCCCCAATACCGAGTTGACCAATGCCTGGAAAACGGCGGGAGCGTTTGTTAGGCCAAAAGGCATGACCAGGTATTCGAAATGTCCCAGGGGCGTCTTAAACGCCGTCTTCCATTCATCCCCTTCTCGTATCCTGACCAAGTGGTAAGCATTTCTAAGGTCCAGCTTAGTGAAAACAGTGGCGTCTTGAACAGGGTCAAAGGTCGAGAATAATAACGGAAGGGGGTACTTGTTTTTCACTGTGATGAGATTTAATCCTCTGTAATCAATGCAGGGTCGAAGGGATCCATCCTTTTTGGATACAAAAAAGAACCCGGCCCCCAATGGGGACGTAGAAGGGCGGATAATACCTGCAACAAGGGACTCAGCGATGTATTTCTCCATGGATACTCTCTCAGGCTTGGCCAGGCTGTATAGACGACTGGACGGCAACGGGGCACCGGGTAGGAGATCGATTCCACAGTCGAACGGCCTATGAGGAGGGAGAGAGGATGCATGGTCTTTACTGAATACCTGCACGAGGTCATGGTAGTCTTGGGGAACTCCCTGGAGGTCGACTGGGCCCCGATCCAAGGACGCGGCAGTGTCTGGTGTGGCCATGACTGCATGAAGGCAACGCTCGAGGCAGCCCGGGCTCCAGGCCTCCACCCGGTTGGTCTGCCAATTGATGTGGGGGTTGTGTTCCACCAGCCATGAGTAACCAAGGACGAGAGGAGACTGTGGAGAAGGGAACACGTAAAACGGTAGGGACTCAATGTGGTTACCTGAGATCTGGAGGGTTACAGGGTTGGTTTGTTGGGTGATGGTTGCTAGGTTTTTCCCGTCGAGTGAGGACACGGTGAGAGGGGGGTGTAGGGTAGTGGAAGGGATTCCCAGCTGTTGCACCAAATGTTGGTCGATGAGGTTCTGCTCGCAGCCGGAGTCGATGAGGACCGGAAAGCGGTGGGTTGTTCCATTAAGACGGAGAACACATGGGAGGCTGCACCGAGAGAGTGATCCTTCAGAGAAACCGCCCACCAGTATCCTCGGCGTTACTGGTGGGCGTGACCTTTTGACAAGCTGGGACAGCTAGAGACATAATGTCCGGGTAAGCCACAATATAAACATCTCCCAGACCTCAAACGTTGTTGCCTCTCCTCTGGGGACAAATGAGCCCGTCCCAGTTGCATCGGTTCCACTCCTTGATCCGGGGATTGGGGGGGTGGCAGCTGGGAGAGGCTTCTGGATGAGAGAGGCAAAGCAGAGGGTGCTTGGTAAGTGGAAATGGGATTACCTCTACGAAGATCCCGTTGTCTCCTGTCAATGGTAATGGACAGCTTGATGAGGTCCTCCAAAGTCCGGGGTTCTGGACAGAGGGCCAGCTGGTTTCTTATATTGTCGTTCAAGGCCTCCAGAAATGCCCCCTTCAGGGCCTCCTCGTTCCATGAAGACATGGCTGCAATAGTGCGAAA